>WHYT01015852.1:141402-151501 GCA_009806455.1 Tetrax tetrax
AAGCTGAGTGTTGAGTCTAGGCTCGTTATTCAGACTCCCTCTGTAGTCAGTGGGTAGAGCAATACAAACAGTGTAATTAATCCTATCTGGAGACACGTATCTGAATGTGAATTGTCTCTTGAAGAATCTGATCCCTTTTCACTGGTGGTACAAAAAAACATATAAAAGCTAGTTCAGGATAATCACAAGTACCTGTCTGTTTCTTGAAAGAATGCAACCCCTAGGTGTAGCTATGTCTCTGTAGCAGCAGTTTATGCATCTCCTTCTTTATGTTATTACAACAGTGATATTGGAGGATTTTAAATAGTAGTAGAATGAATCCAAGCTTAGATCAGTAGTCAGATTCTATCATCTGCATAATATTGTTTCATCGGATACAGTTTGATTGTTAAAAGTATGAGGAGACAGGATGCAGGGAAGGAAGGAGAGGATAAAAGTCCACTAACAAGATTTGAAAGAATGCTATATTTCTTTATTTAACTTGTACATTTCCTATTTTTAAGGTCACTAGCATTTTACTTTTCAAATTTGTTAAAACATTGTGCGTGTCTTACGTAGGAAAGCTATGCCAAGCTGTATACTATCTTTTGTGGAGCTTAGCAATGTTGCGCTCTCACACTCCAATTAACATTAACAGTTAACACCTTTTTTTATTGTGGGGAGGGTTTGCATTTTCCTTTATGCTTTGTTTCACAGGTACTTCTTAAATTTTTTTTTCTTAGCTAACTGTGCACCACCCTGCCAAAATGGAGGGATGTGCCTGCGACCTCAGCTTTGTGTGTGTAAACCAGGAACAAAAGGTAATTCATGTGAAGATACAGTCATGCAAGACACATCTTCCACTGGAGGCCGGAGCCCTGTTGTTCCCCCATGGCCCATACCCCAGCAGGCTGCTCAACAGACCTTCTCTCAGAAGGTGCAGATCCCACCGAAGGTTGGCCCTATGACTCAGATGGCATTCACAATCAAGCAGAAACCTCCTGTTGGGTTACCTCAGCAAATGCAACCACAGTAAGTGTTTTATTTGCTTTCAAAGAAGTCTGGTATGTTAGATTTATAAAATGTTGTTCCTTGCAAGTATTTTCAAATAATCATACTTGAAAAGTTTTGCTTATTTTTTCAGAGATTTTTATTTAAACTATTGGACTTCAGTTGATTTTTAAACTTCTGTTACTTAGGAGCCAGATCTCCTCACCTGAACAGAATATCCCTTAACATCAGTCAGCTTTAATTTCCTTAGAGTGACAGTGCTGTGCTAATTTCAGAGGAATTACTCTGAATTTACACTAGTGACTTTTAGAGTTTAGCTTAGAACAGAGTCTGGCGTGGAGTTTCAATACCTGGCATAACTGAGGAGAGTAAGATTTGGTGCTTGTGTTGTGTTCTTGTCTTTTTCTTCCATTTGCATCGTATTTTCTTTTTTACAATAAATGTGTATGGCTCTATTGCAATGGATACTTCTGCTTGCTTGTGTTTGAGGTTCAGGATTGTATCTGCCTATCGTAAGTAGCAAGGACGCACCCCTCCTCCTGTTGGATAATTTTTTCTCTGCCTCCTCAGTAGCCAGTGACTTAGCCAGACTTTGATATTACTTTCATTAGTTGAAATACTTCAAATGAGTCTGAAATTACTCTAGCTGTAATGTTTTTATTAATGCGTCTGACCTTAACTTGTTTCAGGGCTGCATTTGATATTGAGGAGGGAGGTGCATGTGAGAGTGACAATCAAGTTGAATGTGGACAGTTTTAGGTCTTTGTAGCAACTACTGTCCTTCCAGTTTCAGGTGAAGTTAGGGACAAAAAGTGTTTCTGTCCTGTAACAGCTGTTGCTTTTGGATAGCTGTAAGCATGGTGCAGTCCGTCTAGCTTCTAGCCACCAGAGCAAGATAGTCAGGACTGGGAAATAAACTGTGTTTTCCCGTGCCCAAAACTACAAAAATGAACCTGAAGGGTGGTGTTTGATTATAGAAGTCTGCACCTGAGTGGTTATATGCTCCTGACAACAAAGGACATCCTGCCACCCCTCTCCAAAGCTGCGTCTGAGAATAGAGATCACTGGGTACTGCCAATGATGTTTTTTGTCTGGTAACCTCTTTATCAAGTTCTTTCTTCCTAAACCCTTCCAATTCCTTTTACTGTTGTCCTAGTTCATCTAACTGTGGAGCCACAAGCAAAACTGGGTTCATACATGTCTTGTCTTGTTTAATAGGAAGAGGAACTTACCTGAATTCCCATGGAGTTCTAAACCCTAAACCAGTATATTTTTTGAGAAAGGTAGAAGATGGGGCAGGGTGGCCTTTAGGAACAGATACATCCACAGTTTTGAAAGAGAAATTGCTACCCAGTTTTAATACTTTTTAGTACTCTGAGCCTAGTTTAATTCCAATAAGTGAAGCAAGGGTTATTGAAGTGACAAATATGAAGGGAAGATTACCAGTAAAATCAGCAGGCCTTTTCTGCTCGTACCCATCCAAACCAGCAGGACTGCTAATCCTCAGCACCTGGCTTCTCTGCTTAGCTCCATGAAGTGCAGTACAGCAAATCAGTACAAAGAGGCCAGACCATTCCTGTCTTATCAGTACTGATTCCTGTAGAGTGTACTGTGTGTCTTTTTCTCCCTCCCTCCACACACAAGCATTTTCAAGGAATTCTTCTTCCTGTTGTGATAAAGGCCAGTCATCCAAATTAGGCAGTAAAATATACTTAAGGAAAGGAAAGAATGTAGTTTGTTTTTGCCTGAAAAAATAATAAAAAAAATCTGTCTTCTTCCAAGCGCTCTGAAACTGTGCTTAGAAGGCTCGTGGCTGACTCAGGAGAAGATTTATTTTCCATTATTCCTGGAAGAACAGAGTCCAGGGATAAAGAGTTCCTCTTCTACCAAAAGAGAATATGATAAACTGGTATTCTCACATGCTACTATGACAGTTGCCAGGCTCCGATGCTCAAAAGTGTTTCTTCTAGAAGGTGCCTACAGCATGTCATGCTTCACCAAGATCTCTATTCCTGCTAGCATGAGACAACATCCCAGATGTAGAGGAAGCAACTTCAGTCTAACAAAAACCGTCATTGTCATCCAGACAGAGTGCCTCTGCATGCTTCCATGAGCAGCATTAACCCAAGTGAGCTTTGTTGTTCATGCAGTCTTTCTCAACCTAAGGATTTTCTCCTAGGTATAGAGACCTTTTCAGGCAGATAGAACTGTTAGTCTTTGAGGTCTCATGAAGATAAATCTGTTTCAGCCAGCTTAATAATAGAATGGGAAAATGGAAAACTGAGTCTTTGGAGTCATGAGAAGGCCAGCCTTGGCAGGAGCCAGACATAGGAGTGGGAGGTGGAGAGGAAACAGGCTGTTTCACAAACCAAAGAGTTGTATAAAGTGAGCAGAAGGTGGACATCTAGATAAAACTGCTGAAAGGAGTGCTAGCAGTAGTTCTCCTGTACGCTATTAGGACAATTTACAGAACTGAAAGATCCTTCTGAGGTCAGTTCTCTACCATTAATGCAGAGCAAATGAGCTAGTTCCTGCTGCAGTCCCTCTTGGAATGTCTTATGGTATTGTATGTTGTGTGGGGCTGCCCAGATATTTTGGAAGAACTTTTTTTCTGTTCTTGTTCCCAGAAACATAGGGAAGGGTATGGCAGGACTGGAATAATCTGTTGTCTGTGTGATTGGTATGCTGATCTAAACACTGCTGCTATGCAGAGCTGTCAAGGACCTGGTGAGAGTCAGGGCAGAACCCAACCTGGAACATCTAAATAAGCTCCTAGAGGAGGCTTGTCTCTACAGTGCTTTTGTTTTGCCATCTTCTGTCATTTTTTTCTGTTTTATATATGAATGCAACTTTTCCAACTTCAGTCATCGAGATGTTCTTACATGTTTTCTTGGGATCATGGTGGCAATAATATTTAGGGAAGCAGGGAATTCATTTATTTCTTCCTAGAGATCTTTTTTGAAGAATATGGTGCTGAACAGAAGGAATCCTGGAGAGAGATTAATTTCCTGGAATATCCTGGATTTAGAACATAGGCACTTAGCACTAGCCAAGTCTGTTTTAGCCCTGGGCTGAAGATGGATGCTATCAGCTACAAGGTCTCATCTCAGAATAACGTTAGCAGAAGATGTAGACAGTTGTAATTGAAAACAAGTGGTGTCTCAGAAGCAAAAATCTGCTTCTTATTGGAACCTGTTGGGAATTCTGATCTCAATAACAGACATGCTTTGTGGTCCTGAATTCCTGTGACAGCTCTCCAGTAACTCCAGGTGTCCCTTTCACATCTCTTTCTCTTGCTTATTGGCAGCAGTAGAGCTCCAACAACTTGATTTTTCTGCATTTACCAGCTGTGGGAGCAGAAAATTTTATATATATATTTTTTTTTAAAGGTAACTTTCTAGTACAGTTTTGGAAATGGTCACCAGGAATATAGCATCAATCAGCTGGAGCTCAATAATACACTGAAGTGTCACGGCATTGCTTCTCTTTTGGGGGCAGTTGTTGATGAAATTTGAAAGTTTGTTTTTGCGTTGGGCAAAGCAAAGCTCATCAAAGGAGAGGTGGATGCACCGAATTTAGGTGACAGATTTGGACTTACTGGTATGTCTAATGCACTTAGAAATGTTTCCTAAGAGGTCCCCTCCAAACCTTTATTTCTGGATCGCTGTGTCTAGTTCTATGCTATTACAGGCAGGTGTATCACCTGCTAGTTTCAGTGACTCTGTCAGCCTGTGCCTTAAAACTGTTTTTTCCTTCTGTTCATAGATGTATTCCAGTATTTCCCCAATTTTACTAATTGATATAAGATTAGTGTGAATTTAGATTGGGGGAAAAAAAAAAAAAGAGAGAAGAATTGGGCATGCTGTTGTGACCCTACTGAAGTCAGCAATGTAGGACAGTTGTAACGGAAAATGGAATATATTCTTTATATAATCTATAATTGTAAATTATATATTTACATATATATGTAAAATAATCTGTAAAAATTATTGATTTTGTACAAACTCCTGGCTGAGGTTTACTCCAAAGTAAAGACTGCTCTTTTAGCTATTTCCTGTCTTGCATACTAGTTCTTTTTTGTCTTTTACTGTATGGAATTTATTTTTTAGAAATTGTAGTTTTAAGATTGCTTTATGTGATGATTGACCAGGTGAGGGTCTAAAAAAAAAAAAAGAGAACTTTTTTTGAGGGTTAACAGCTAGCGTCAGAGTAAATATTTCTGGAGGACATCCATTTTCATCTCCATTATGATAGATTTTTATACTAAAGATGTACAGAGCAAGTGAAACTTCACTACTTTTTAGTTAGAAGAGCCCTGCACTTGAACTTAACTGTGACGTCTGTTTAAAAATACTTTTTGGAGAGCTTTTGATGGAATATTGGACTGCTGTCCAAAAAGACCTTGACTTTTTTAAAAGGAACCTTTTTTAAGGAAAGCAAGGACTTTGGAGTAGTGTTGGTGTTAAAAGCATAGAAAAAAAGTAGGTTGGAAGTAGAGGCAATCTGGTCGAACCCTCTGCTTAAAGGGGTTGATATAAGAGGTTGGTCAGGGCTTTGTGCGGTTGTGCTTTGAACATTTTCAAGGCTGCAAGGTTGGAGTTATTGCAAATATCTCTGAGCTCCTGTTGAAGTATTTGACCACATTTGGGGGGAAAAAAAAATCTCCTCATGTAGTTGAAATTTCCATTGTTGCATGTTGATTGTTGCCCTTTGTCTTTTTGCTGTACATTTCTAAGAAGTTTGGCTCTATCTTCTCTACATATTCTCAGGAGGCTATTGTAGATTGCATTATCATCCCCTTGAGCTGCCTTTTCTTAGACCTGAACAAACTCACCTCCCTCAGTCTCTCCTCATATGCTATGTGCTCCAGTCCCTGACAGTCTCAGTGGCCCTCTGCTGGACTTGCTCCATTGTGTCAGTATCTTTCTTGATTTGGGGAGACCGTAACTGGACACACACTTAAGATGCAGTCTCACAAGTGCCAGAGAGGGAAGAATCATTCCCTTGACCTGTTTGGCTATGCCGTTGCTAATGCAGCCCAATATATGATTGGCGTTGTTCATGTGGGGGCACGCTGCTGACTCATGTTCAACTTTCCACCAGGATGCCCAGATCACTACTTGCAAGGCTGCTTTCCAGCCACTTCAGCACCAAACCAGCGCTGTTTCATCAGAGAGTTGCTGTATCTCTGATATGGGACTTTGTGTTTGCCTTTGAACATCATGAGACCGCTTCTCCAGCCTGTCAAAATCCCTCACGCCTCTACTATAACAACCACTCCTTCAAACTGGAATTGTTTAATTGCTGAGACTACATTTTTTCCCTTTCTATGAGTCATTAATAAGTTGTTGAACAATATTGGTCTCAGTATTGATCTCTAAGGAAAACAAATAGTTACCCACTTCACCTCCTGCGAGTTGGATTTTGTATCACTGAATACCACCTATTCAGCCAGGCAGTTTTTGCACCCACTGAGATCCAGTTATCCATATTTCAGAGCTTCTGGCTTTATGTCATGGGCTACTAGGTTCTGCCCTCCAAGAGCCCAGTGCCATGGCTATTTGATTTATTCTAAGAAAAGAATGTCTAAATCCTGTGAGCTTGTATCAGCACCATATGCTTTGCAATATCAGGGTGATGCTGCTTCTCAGGCTTCAACATTTAACTCCACTGGTCAGAAGTGAGGTTTTTCCAGCAGTTCTTGAGCCCACTGGTTTGTGTTAGAGAGGTAGAAAACTGGCAGTCTGTCTGCAGTGTTAAGCTGATGACTGTATCCCTTCAGCATAGGCTTCTGACATGTAATGAACTCACGGTGTACTTGTCACAGGTTCACTAATGGAAGGTGGCCCCAGGGAGAACTGGGAAAGTTAATTTTCCGTTGTGACCTGTTTAGGGTGGATTCTGAGGTGTCTTTGCACGCTTTTAACAAGAGAACTGCTGCAAGGAACCATAATGTACCCCATTATCCCTCAGGTTACTGATTTCTTCCTAATTGACTTGAAAAGTGTTTATGTAGATCTGTTATCCATGTTGTCTTGTAAGGCACATTTCTTTTGAGAATGTCAATATAGTTTTTCCTCCTATCAAATAGAACACACTCCACAAGGTAAACTCAACTTTTTAATGAGCTTGTCATCGATTTATTTTCTGTGAGTGTTACTGAAACATGTTTATGCTGAGGTATGTTAATAACAGCAAAACAGAGACATAACAATTTAATGCTGTCAAGGCACTGCTTTTCAGGACAGTAAAATTACTTCCAAAACTATACTGGTGCTTTCAGCTTAGTTGAAAAGAGGACTGTAACCCACCATTGCAAACCATAGTGGTTTTAATTTTTTTTTTCCTTAGCTTAAAAAAACCCATAGAATCATAGAATGGTTAGAGTTGGAAGGGACCTTCAAAGGTCATCGAGTCCAAGCCCCCTGCAAGGAGCAGGGACATCCCTGACTAGATCAGGTTGCTCAGAGCCTCATCCAACCCGTCCTTGAATGTTTCCAGGGATGGGGCATCCACCACCTCTCTGGGCAACATGTTCCAGTGTTCTACAATTCGCATTATGAAAAATGTTTTCCTAATATCTAATCTAAACCTACCTCCTTCTAATTTAAACCCATTACCCCTCGTCCTATCACAACAGGTCCTACTGAACAGCCTCTCCCCATCTTTCTTGTAGGCCCCCTTGAGGTACTGGAAGACCACTATCAGGTCTCCTTGGAGCCTCCTCTTCTCCAGGCTGAACAGCCTGAGCTTTCTCAGCCTGTCCTCATAGGAAAGGTGCTCCATCCCTCTTCTCATCTTCGTGGCCCTCCTCTGGACCTTCTCCAACTGGTCCATGTCCTTCTTATATTGGGAGCTTGTTATGGCCTGGAGCCGTAGCAGGTTTGTGATTCCCTCGGACTAAATTAAGGTGAACTGACACCAAACGATTGATTTAGGATTTTATTTAACATTTGGAGGAATGACTTAACTTTGGAAACTTGGAAGGCATAAAGGGGGTTGATAACCGGGGCTCTTAGCGGAATATTTCTAAGAATGAAAAGGAAAACAGAAGAGAGAGGAAAAGAGGGAAAGAGATATCACCACCCTTGGATCCAGCGACGATGATGATGGGTAGGCGCGCAGATCCTCAGGTGGGGTAGCGGGTACGTGGCTTCTGGTGGCAGGGCCACCGTGGCGGGCAGCCGTGATGGTCTTCTGGTGGGGGCTCGCCACATGGCTCACTCAGGTAGTGTAGGCTAATCCCCTCCTCCAGTTCTGCCCCTTGAAGCATCTGGTTCCAGAAAGTTCTGAGTCCTCTGCGCAGGTGGCGAAGTGGGTGCTAATGTCAGGAGTGGTCGGAAGCCCCCTCCTCAGATGACTGCTGTGCGACCTCTGCCCGTATTTGGCACGTCATTAACAGGGGCCTGGGGAGCTGCGAATCCCCTCATGTGGCCTCCCCCTCCCCTATGCAGACTGCACAGGGCCACAGCCCCAACAGTGTTTGAGACATTCACTCTTTTGGTCCCTGACAGGGCTCCAGGACTGGACACAGTACTCCATGTTTGTGATACCAAAACAACTATGCAACAATTTTGTACTGAAACTTTTTACCCAAACAGGTAAAAGTAGCCCTGTCAGGTTTAATTTTGTTCCTTTAAGCAAACTACTGTGCAACACTAGTCATTATAGGATGTGACAGAAACAAAAACAACATCACAAGCAGCAATTTTCCTTGGGGCACGTATACTCAATAAGCTAATGGGAATAGTTTTCATGTCACTTTCATTCCTCCCTCTTTAGAGCTGTGGGAATAGATTTCAGTTGGTTGCTTTAGAAAATTAACATCTATTGTCAAAATATGTCTGCACCTTTAACTTCTAAAGGAAGAAGAGCAAAGTGAGAATAGGGTTTACTACTGATTTGAGGTATAAATATGATTTTCTGTCTTTGGAAAAATCTAGATGTTTATGATTAGTGTTGTAATGATCAAATGATCACTGAACTGGGGATATTTTTCTCTGTTGTAGGTATATTGAACTTGGAGAAAAGGATTACTGTGTTTGTAGATGTGCCTGCCTTTGGTCTTTGTATCAAAAATCTTGCTTAATATTTGATCTTCAGCCCTGGAAAATAAAACTATTAGCTGCAACTATTAGCTGATTTGTGTGGCTTGAGTATTAGTATAACTTTTGGTAGTGTCTTAACACTACCAGTCTATACTGAGAATTCCTTCTTAATAACCTTATTAAATAGATAACTAAGACACAAAAGGAACCCCTCTTCAGTGTGTTTCCTTAATCTTAGCATTTTGCTAGTGTAGCAAATAATTAGATGGTTCAAGAATCTTCATTCAGAGAATGATGTGGGTGGGCCTTAGACAAAGGCAGATGTATTTTCAGGATTGGGCCTGTCTGGTTAATTACAAATGCCTCATTGATTTCTCATCTATGACTAGCCTGTTCTGCTCATGATTTAGGAACCACAGGAGACACATACTTAATCTCTAGTAAACTTTTCTTCTTCAGTGCTAGAGTTTGAATACTTTGCTGAGAAGCAGACTTTTCCCTACTGAGAAGCAGTTTCCACTTTAGCTAAGCTCCATAAAGGTTTTGTGTGGCATGTATCCTTGTACTTTGATAAATTCCTCCCAAGAATTCAAAACTATTGTTTTACACAATGTGTAATCAGTTGCTAATCTAACCACTACTAAGGAGGTTTATTACTGATGTCATCTTATGTTGAAGTTTGAGTGTTACTGTTCATCAGTATCTGGTGAGAGACTTTTTTTTTTTTTTACTTTTTTTTTTTTTTCTGCATGCCTGAATTTAAGAAATGAGTGTAAATGGTGAAGAACACTAGGCAGTTGGAGAAATCAGGATCTTCTCCTGATGTTATTGTTCAAATATTGATTGACACTTTGTAACCAGACAGTAGTCTATTAGAGGGACTCTGCAGCAAATTCTTGTAGGTTTCTGTCTTTGTAAATTTTCCCTGAATTATCTCCTAGGGCCTTAGAGAGGAATTGGAGGACCAGCAGGTGGCCTGTTGGCTAATGTGAAGTGTCTAGCATAGATAGTGGTGTATGTGAAGGTAAGTCTGCTAGTGTGCTCAGAAGTCATGCAGGCAG
>WHYT01015852.1:152045-188538 GCA_009806455.1 Tetrax tetrax
TTTTTTTTTTTTTTTTTTTTTTTTTTTTTTTTTTTTTTTTTTTTTTTTTTTTTTTAACCATCTATTTTGTTCATTGTGTGTAATTGTCTTTCCATTGAATGCTGAAGTGAAGCCCCTCTTCTTCAAATGACCGATGGACACAAATCAACATGTGAGCTCTGTTGTATTCTCTTATGGCTTCAGTAAGCAGATTACTAATATAGAAGTTAAAAACAAATGAGTTGCAATCACAATCAATCCCAAATTATTTGGGATCCTCCTGTTCAGCCTCTAATGTGGAGCGCAGTGTAGCTGGGGGGGAGGGGACATGATGCCCTCTTTTAACACATTTTCAAGAAATGGAACTCTCACTTCTAGCTCTGTAACTAATAACTAAAGAAAAAAAAAAACAGAATGTTTATTTTACCTTTATCCTGATGTATCAAGTCCCATCCTGTCTTATGGTCCATCTGTTCCACCCTGCCTGCCCACCACCATGAACTGCTAGTCTGATATAGCTCTCCTCACAAATCCAGTCTGCCCTGCTGATCTGTAGGGCCAGGCATGGGGACAGTAAAGCAGCAGCAAATTGCCTAGCCAAAACTAAGGGTGTGTAGAGATGGCAACACTTGAGTGCTTGTCTTCAGGTATTTTCTGTTGTGGATGACTGTTAGTACCCTTTCTCTGCTTAGACTTCTTGCCTAGAGCCAAGCACCTGACATCCAATAAATTAGGGACCGGCTCTGTATCTGTACCAAGGATACTGCGGGCACAGCACCTTTCCTCCTGTGCAGCTCCTCTCAGCTGTTGTTCAGCTTAAACATCCTCAGCTGTTCTCCAGAACACATTTTTTATCTGTTAGCCAAGGTAATTCTTCATTGAGTTAGAGTTCTTCTTGATTTACTATTAAAGTTTATTAAAATTTTATTTAATTATGTAATGCTAGGAATTCTAAAACAGTAATTAACATTTATTTTTTTCTTACTATGGTAGGATATTCTGCACAGGGGTCTCTCTGTAAACAGAGGCTGCATATGAGTTTACATTTTCACTGCAGAGATTTTGTGTCCTCACATGATTCCTAATGAAGGTCAGAAGCATTTTGGGAGTAGTAACGCTGTTCTGAGCTGTCAGTTGAGGGCATGGTTAACTTAATTGCTGCAGCAGCACTAGGCATACATAAAGGATCTTTGGCATCAACTATTGGTAAGTTGAGACAAGTAAGTTTTGAGATTCTGATACTGCAGCTATTCTCACTTCTGTAGTCTTTGGCAGTGCTATTGATGTATGCATGCTAGAACAAAAACTGGTTCAAAGATAGTTACTCATCTCTTTGTGCTGCCAGGCACTGAGTCAGCCCTCAAGAACACCTCCATTCATCATTCTAGGGGAGTGCAGTCATCAGCCTGCAGGAGCTGAAGTCACTGTTTAGTTGAAATGGCTGGTCTCCCTCAGGACTGGGATCATTTGTGTTGGCAGAAAACATGGAGATGATTTTTTGATGACAATGATATCAGTCTTATTCCTAGTGTCCTTTTTGAACACTGCTGGTGCACACTTCAGTGCTAGTCCATAAGCTAACATAATTTGGAGTTACTTCTGTTGGACTGAGTATTCTTGCTGTTAATTGGGTTGTAACAGATCTGGGTCTAAAAACCAGGGCCTTACTTAAGTGTGGTGTGAAAAGTAGCGAAACATGAGTTTGTTACAAAATAGCCTAGTGATTTGATAGATCCTGGTAGTTTACAGTGGTATGAGAAGTGGGCAGATTGTTGTGGTAAACTGCCTTCAGGGAAGCCTTTAGTGTATGGTGAACAAAGTCCTGCCTGTTGTTACAACTTGTAAGATCTTTTCGATGTGAACATTTGTGATTCTTACCACACTTGATTGAAATCTTTGAGGCTGTAAGTATCCAGTTTACTTATGATGAGATTTCAGCAGAGACTCCTGATGGACTGGAGCTAGATAGCATCTGGCTGTGTCAAATACTGTGTGTATGCAGTGAACTCTCCACAACATATTGACTTCTGTCCACCAGAAAAGCAGAGATATCTTGGAAAGAATGTTGAAAATATAAAGTATCACCATTGCACCACCATGCAAGACATTAATGAAATTCAGCTGCAGTGTCCTGTACTTCAGATTATTGATGTTCCTGAAATGATGCACCCTACCTTTGCATGAACATCTCATTTTTATCTACACTTGAGCTATCATCTAGTGAAGTGAAGGTCTCACAAACAGATGTTACAGGATGTTCAGTGTCTTCATTAGTATCTCTGACAGGAAAATGATTCTCAGAAATAGAATCTCTTTGTGATACAAAGATTTAAATTATAGGGAGCCAACTGGGATCCCAAGCCAGCCGAGCTTATTCCAAACAGGAGGAGGAAGCTAATTTTTATGATGGCAACAGCCAGTTAGCTTACGGTTTTATGTGGCTAACACCACCTGCCTGAGTAAAGCTTTGGTGCAAGAAAAGGGTGGTCAGTGTTGCAGTAATATTGAGGAAATTGCTGCCTGGCTGTACTGTTGTGCAATTTTCTCTACTAATCGCATCTTTTGTGTGATGTAAGGATCAACCAAATGTGTGTAGGAGAGTCCTCCACCCTCTGCCCTATCATTCAGCTATGTTAGAAAGCTAACAGAGACAACCTTCATTACAGTGAGAGATAAAACAGCTCCGTCAAGATTCCAGTCAGTCTCCAAGAGCTCACTGTGTTTGATTCACTGCTCCAGGCACTGTGCATGGATTGTGACAAACTGTACCAAAACCATATTCCATATAAATGGTAAGGCAAGTTAAACCCCATCTAATATTTTCTTTTTTTCATAGAAGTTACTATATTGTTCTCTATTGGGTTATTGGCCCAGCATACTTACATAGTACACAGGCAGAATCTTGCTTGACTACTAGAAGTTTTGGATGAGAATTATCTGGTCTAATGACCTCTTAGTATTGACTGACTGTTCTGTCCTTCAATATGAAACAGATTCTGAGAATGCCTCATAGAGAAGGGCATAGGAACCTTTCTAAGTTCCTTCATGATGAACACAGATGGGAAGGATTAGTTGAGACTTTCTTCTCTGGCCTTTTCTTCTCTGTGTGTTCCTTTAATACATAGCTTAATTGGATCTAAAGACTTTTGGACAGTTTTTTTGCACATTAACTTTTTTCATCTAGCTTCCATTTTATGTTCATTCTCCTATTTTGAAACGATGAACTGCTGTAGTGAATCTTTGACTTTTGTTCCCTCTTCAAAGATGTTAATTTTAAGTAAGTTTTGCTCACTCTTGCAGCATCTCTTCAATGGTAACATTTGAAATGAATCCTGTACACAGGTTAGGCCAAACCAAGATTTTATTATTTTCTTCTGCATTCCTGATGAGCTGATCCACGAAGATGTTGTTAATCACATCTAAAAATTTTGTTTTACTGTTGTGCTGTTGTTTGGAGATAATTGAAATTTCACATTACTATTGTTTCATATCTTTGTAGCTTCAGTGACTCGTAGTTGTCACCATGTTAGGCAGCTCATAATATAGTACTATTACTGTTTCCTCTACTTTGCATTGAAATTATAATTCACAGAGATGTTCTGTTAGTGATTGATATGGTTAATTTGCTGATCTAATTTGAGAGGCTACTCTTTGAGAAGCAGCATCGCTCCTACACCAAGGGCTTTGTTTCCTATCCAGGATAGTAGTCGGATTTTTCCCAATCCTTTCATTAGTTTTCCTTTCTCAAGGTAGGAATGATTCCTTCCTAATAAATCTGAATAAAGCTGGTCATTCTTATCTCCATTCTGTTTCATGAACTTTTAATGTTTTGTATAGAAGCCCAGGTACTTCTGATTTGGTTGTTAGAAAGCATAGAGTTTGTTCTGTTCCTCACTTTTACCTGTTTAAGTGTTACGAACTTTTGCTTTGCTCTTTACTTGAGTGCACTGACTTCATTAAGAGTGACTGCATCGTTCAGAGTTGTATATTTCTTTCCAAGTCTCCAATTGAAAAATTCTCCTGTAATATTTGTAAGTGCCATCAACCTAGTTCCATTAAGCTACAACTCTTTTGCAGAGTTGTATCTTCCGTAGAGCTTTCTCTGTTCCAGTTTCTGACAGCTTTCGGTCCCCTATGTTTATACAATTTTCTGAGCCCTGCACTGAAACTGTCAACCTCTTTGGCACCTTGTTTGTGCAAACTATTAGCAAAAAGTGTCAAATTTTAGAGCACGAGACAAATGCTCTGTCATTTGGCACTTTCACAGAATCACGGAATGGTTTGGGTTGAAAGGGACCTTTAAAGACCGTCTAGTCCAACCCATCTGCCACGGGCAGGAATATCTTCCACTAGACCAGGTTGCTCAGAGCCCTGTCCAACTTGACCATGAACTCTTCCAGGGATGGGGCATCCATAGCTTCTCTGTGCAACCTGTTTCAGTGTCTCACCATCCTCGTCGTAAAAAATTCTTCCTTATGTCCCTCTTTCAGTCTAAAACCATTGGCCCATGCCCTTTCAATAGCTAAGGTCATGATAACATTGAAAAAGTAAATGCCTCTGTAATTTTCATGATTCCAAAATATTTTTATAACACAAAGAATATTAAGTTCTTAAGAATTAGTCTAATTAAAGTTGTGGTACAGGAAGCAGTCAAACAAGATCTAAAATTACAGGATGTAGGTACTACTCCTGTCTTTACATCAACTTCCTAGTTAGAAAATTTGCAGTCTTAATACATTTACACTTTTGTTTAAGGAGTCTCACTCTGATTCCACACTTCCTCAGGATGCTGCTCCACTACTTTCTGAATGACGCTCCCAGATCACCTTGAAGCAAAGTTAATACTTTGGTAATCATCTGTGATCACCTCTGCACAGCAGTATCTGAGTCTAGAATCCCTTTAGCTTTAAGTACTTTTTAAAAGTACTTCTAGAATATTACAATTGCTGTGAGCGTAACCTTTACATGGGCTTTACACTGGAAGAGCTCTTTTTTCTAGACCATTTTACATTTATAGCCTGTATATGCTTCTGGAAAAGGTAGCTATCAGATGTAAACCCTGTACAATTGATGAATACTCTGATCTTAATTACTACATTGATATGGATTCTGTTCTGGTTTCTGCGTGGTGGAGAAGGATGGTTGTAGAATTGATGCCACTGCAAATTAGTAATTACAGTGAAGCAGAAATATAGTTATTTACTGGAAGAAAAACTGTCTCTCTTGCTTCCTGCACTAGAACCTTGAAGTTCTAAAGTGGAGGACAACTGCTGGTCACCACAGTCCCAGCTGTGCCTCCTTACTGCTTTGAACAGCTTTTGTTGTTGTTATATAATGCCTGTTTGGGAATTCCAGCTGTTGCACACATGTAGATCCTTAACAAGAAGCCAACTGCCCCTCATTCCTCCTTTCACTACTCCAGCAGCTTTTCACTGCAGAGTGTGTTTTGCATCCTGAAGTATTTTCCTTCTGTTGCACCCTGGGGAGCTGTATCTATAATTTTTTTTTGATGGACTATTTAGAAATCTAGTGAATTCCTAAACTATATTGTCTTTTGATGTTCTGGAGTGATTGGAAAGAGATGTAACCTACAGCTGTATACTCAGCACATTTCTAATGGGAGTTCAGGTGATGAAGACTGAAGAGAATGAGGTTGTAAAATGAAAGAGGTGTATAAATTCAGTGGAGTTTTAAAATTTGTTTTATCTTTCCTCTCCTTTCCTCTCATTCATTGCCAAATTCTGCTCCTATTGATAGATTAGAGAGGAACTGCTAATTCTATGTACAGTCCTCCTGTTAAGGAGATCGTTCTGGGGTGATTCTAGAGCAGTCAGTCGGTCCTTTCTGCCATAGTCCTGTCTGTTTGGAAGGATGGCATTTCACCCCTTTTTCAGGTTCCCATTGGAGAAGGAAGATGCACTCTTTGTAGCTTCCTGTTTCTGTAGCTGGGATGCCAGGTTTT
This sequence comes from Tetrax tetrax, assembly GCA_009806455.1. NCBI lineage: Eukaryota > Metazoa > Chordata > Aves > Otidiformes > Otididae > Tetrax > Tetrax tetrax. The sequence goes on from WHYT01015852.1 coordinate 157,987, forward strand.
TGAGGGGCAGCAGGTTTTACTTCTGGCTGCTTTGGCTGATCAGGGTCTTAAAAGAAGAGGACATAGGCACTTTTTTCATAGTCTTCCTGCCATTTTGCCTTCAGGCACTTGACACCTCTTTGGAGAACTTTTTTTTTTTTTGCTATTTCTTCTTGAGTGCTATGCTTTTAGTGCTCTTAACTCCACCTGCATGTGGAGTCCTTCAGCCAAGTGAGAGGACAGTACTGGGCTCACGGTTATGAATGTAGTTTTTCCTGAAATGATAGCATTTTTTTTATGGCAGAGCTCCTTTTCGAGATGTCACAGGGTCAATCTTGGGCCTACTGAATTCTCTGGTGCAATGTGAAGTGAAACGGCGTAATTGTATAAACACTATGTAGCTTCTGTAATGAATGCTTTAACTTTATCCAAGGGTAAGATTTATCAAGGCCTGGTAAGGACAGGCAGAGACCTATAGTTCTTTCAACTTACACGCTATCTAGGTCACTGTGTACAGGATAGCAGGATGTTGTCATGTTATCATGTGTCGTCATTTAACATGTTTTTTCTACTTGATGCATAGTTTATTCATACCAGGATGAGATGTTGTAGCTGCTATCTGCTTAGCTGATATTTACTTTTATGGCGTTGTCATTGTTGAAACAAATTACCTGGGGGGAGGTCTGGTGACAAATTTTCACTTTGGGAAGCCTGTTGCTCTCTTGGGCTATTCTTTCATTCCTACTTCTTGCAGTGTGCATTTGGCCTTTGTGATCCTTGCGCTGTAATTTCTGCATCGGTGTGTGTTTTTGGAGTGTTTCACTTGGCAAGATTGGAATCCTGGTTGAGGTATCTAAGGCTTACACTGTATTACTAGTAATAATATTATGAAAAAGGTAAATGCATTATCAGCTGTATGTTTGCATTTTAACACTATCTATTTGACTTTTAAAAAAAATTAAACCAGCAGCCACTGTTAATTATTGCACTTTTTTGTAAATGCTTTCAAGTAGCTTTTTTTTCTGAGAACAGCCATTTAAAAGTTATTCATAGTAAACAAGGTTGTTCTAAGAAGTGATAGAGCTTACAATTCTTTAAAAAGTAGCTATGGAAACTAGCAGATAATTCTTAATTTAAAATGAGCATTCTTTGCTTTCATTGGCTGTGCTCCCTTCTTGAAAATGTCATGCTTCATGGGCACTCTACAACATTTTCAATTAATCTAATTTTCTTTAAATAAGCAAAATATCCTCATTAAGATATGTTAGAGTTCTAAAACATAAACCTGCTGTTTGCTTGGCTTTCTGTATTTGTTTGGGTTTTTTGTTTGGTTGTTTTTTTTGTTTTTTTTTTTTAAGTTATGTGATCATAAATAGAATGTCTTTTTCTCTTCCAAGCTGGAAATGTTAAAATCCACTCCTTTTCAAGTCTGGCAAAAGAAGATTTCCTTCTTGAAACAAGGCCAAGTGTGCCAAGTTTTGACTTTAGTCTTTTTAAGTCGAAAGATTTTCTCTGTATGTATTACAAAGCATGTCCTGAATGCTGCAAGAGTTGTGTACCTGGGCTTAGAGGTGCAGAGTTTAGCAGGTATAACTTCCAGTTTGTTAGACACTGTAGACAATGCATCTCAACACAAAAGGTTACACATCACCATTTTACTTAGATTGTAGCATTTAAAAAAAACCATTTGAATAGCCTGTTATTTTCTCTTTAAAGACAAACGGAAGGGAGGTTCCTGCAGTCTAAAAGAATGAAACCGAAAAGGCAATAAAAGCTGGTGATTGCCACACATTTCTCTCTATTGAGTCTGTGGTGGCTGTGTGGCTATCTGTTTGTAGATAGAAAATTCTGTGGGAAGGCTTGTTAAATGTTTCTCTTCCTACAAGTACAGATAAAAGTTAAGTTCCTTTTTGATGCTGAGAGGGGTGGATTATAAACTCTATGCATGATAGTTGTCACGTTGCTAGACATATTGAACTTGGTGTGGCTTTACTAAGTTTGTGTCTCTTGCTAATATTAATCGTGTTCTAAAATATCAGTGACTCACATCGGAAGTAGTTGCTATTCTGATTAAACATCCTCCTGGTACACAGAGTATAATGCGGTTATAGTAATTTAAATTAGTTTGAAAATTTTCATAACTATATAGAAAACAGTATGCGTATGTTCTTAAAATTTTTAGCTCCTTGGCGTGATAGTGCTTGCTAGAAGAGACTCAGGTAAATAATTTGTTTTAGATTCAGTTAAACTATGAATTACAGTAATTGTCTTCTGAATAGATATAATTTTAGTTGTCAAACTTGTTACAGAGAATTGAAGAAGTAATATGTGCCTCTATTACAAAATTCAAGTGTCAGCTCTTGCCTTTTCTGTTCCTTCCTGCTTCTCTTCCTCCCATCTCTACTGTGCTATTAGGGGGAAAAAAAAACAAACACATCAACCCCCTATCCTGGATAGCTTAAGTTAATTGTAATTGTTGTGCACTATATTTATTGTAATTGCTTTCTCAAATGATGTAGAATTTAGTAAAATGAATGTTTGTGGTTTGCATGCAGTTCTGTGTGTTAGTTTCATAGAAAAAATTTTGGTGTTTGTAGGAGCTGTAGCTAAGAATTCAAGTGATCAATAGGCAGCAAAAATAGTTCTGACTAGAAGTGCAGCCCAAATTTTACCCTTTAGAGTGTTGTTTTAAAATATTGGGGTTTTTATCATTATGTGTTATTTCACAATTAATAACAAAGCACTTAGAACTGTGAAACTGCAGAGCCCCATACAGTATAGAACAGTGCTAAGAACTCCAGCAGCTCATACAGTAAGCTGCAGTGCAGAGAATGCAAAAAAATTTAAAGGTACTTTTAAAGTAAAAATATTCTCAACATCCAGCTGATTAACTTTAGTAGGAAATTGTCGTGTGCCCTGTACTTCTGAAATTGGCTCTCTTTTCAGGTGTTTGTGGGTATTTGTCTTCAGTTCTCTCAAGGGAGATTCTTAGGATATTTCTTGGTTAAGTGTTAAGTGCATTTGTGCTGCATCAAGAATTAAGCCAAGCTGGAAAAAAAGCCCTGCTCCTTAAGAACAAGTATGCACAGGAGATATTGGTGTAACTAGATTGTTTTAGCTGTGAAAACAAGCCTCTACTATAGCAGTTTCTATCTCCGTGTATGTAGAAGTCTGTTTATAACAAAAAGCTCCTTATTAGCTAAGAAGCAGCAGACTGTAAGGATTATAAAAGGCCTGCCACTCAGTTCTGTTTGTGACCATCCTAGGCCCATTAACGTAGGCATGCTGTGGTTCCTGTGTGGGGGCTTTTTCCTTTTTTTTTTTTAATTTTTCTCCCCCTCCCAGCCTTGTATCTCATTTCCCCTCCCTCCCCACCCCCTACCCATTTGTTCAGTTGTGAAGTTAATATTGGCAGCAGAGAATCATCATCTGCCTACTAATAGTATCAGTACAACCACCTATCAACCTATCATTATCCTGAGCAGATGTTCTTGGGCAAACAATCTCTGTAGGCAGGATTCTCATGGTATCTCCCCATTGATAATTGTTAGAGAAAGGAAGTAAAGGAAGTAGAGTGTTACACCAATCCAACTTTATGTATCTCCCATGGAAGGCAGGCTGCAGATTTAAAAAGCACCTATGGATGATTGGGCCGTTTCCCACAGAAGAACAGGCAAGCAAGCACAAAGGAGAGATTGCAGGACTTCTGTATCCTCTAGTCAGCTAAAAGGGCAGAAGTGAGGTCGTCTTCACTTAAGCCTGTTGTCTGTGGCTATGCAGTTAGCTTAAGGTGTTTGCTCGTTGTTGACATTGTACGTGATCAAGCGTGCCTATGAACCTGGATCTGACAAGAGAGAACAAAGGCATTTGAACATGCTAAGCCCAAAGCAGCATTTAAAGAACTGGAGATGAGCAGTGACTGCACCATCTTTCATTCTTTGTTCAAAAGTAGTGTATTAAGCCCAGGGGTTCCAAATAGCTATGCCTTTTCATCATGAAATGGTGTGTAAGGGTAAATACCTATGGTACTTGTTGCTGGAGTTTCTAAAAATAGCACTGAGCAGTGAGTCCTGCCAAAGAACTCAAAAAGTGTTGAGAAATACCAGGCAATTACAGGAACATTTAAGTCCTGGAAACAGCGTTGTCATGATTCAAGGTAGCAAAGTGACTTGGAAATATGTAATGTTGTCGATTTTACAGTATTACCCACAGCTTTCCGAAATCTTTGTTGCGTACTGAGGTAGAGGTGGATTTACCTCATGTAGAACCAAGGACTGCAGACTTTCTATGGGCTCTTTTGATATGGGGCTAAACACAAGCCTCAAAAAGGTCTATTTGGCAGGAATGGCAGTTTCCAAAAGTTCAGTGGAACAAGTTCTGCCAGACTGCTGAGGATGTGTAATTCACAAACCAGCTGGCACCGCAGAATAGGATGTTTTCAAAGTACAGACTTTTATCAGTGGTCCTGAGATGGTACTGAGTTATTTTGCTTATATTCCTACCATGACAAATTATTTCAGTAGATTTCATTTGCAACATATATATGTTTTAGTATGTGCACAAGGTTTTTTGATCTGTTTTGTGATTAAACAGATATTGTGAACCATCAGTTTTTCGTTGGTTTTGGCAATAAGTTGTCACTGTCGATCACCTGATTTGAAAATACAAATTTTGGTTTGGTTTATAATGAAGATACCTGTTTTAGTAACAGTCTTTTTTTTTATAGCCCAAAATATAGCCACACTAAGGATGTTTTTTTTTCAGTTCTGTGCATAATTTAAAAAAAAAATAAAAATCTTGTTTTAGTTTTAAAAAATTCTATAATAGAACTCATCCTGGTAGAGGGAAGTGCTGTTTTCCATTAACAAACCTAGATATATCAGATGCTACTTAAAATGATACCATAAACTGATGAGTTAGTAGGTTTGAATTGCACATCTGAATTGTTTCATTGTGGAAGGTGCCTAAATGTTTGCTTTTTTGTTTTATTTCCCCCCCCCACCCCCATCCCCTCTGGCTCTAAAGAGCATAAATAGTATTCATGAAAATCTTTTTATGAAAATCCTATGTTCCTATGTTTTTTTTAAATGAAAAGCATAGGTACTTCTAGGAGTTTTTTTTTTTTTTAATTTATTTTTATATTCCTAGGTTAATATGGTGCTTTAGCAACTTTAACAAACTGAAATTGTATGTATATGTGTTGATGATACTCTTTAATTAGATGTATTTATTTTGAAATTGATTGTGCATGCAATTCACTAACTAAATAGTATGTTATTTCCAGAGTACAGTCTGCTTTTTCTGGTTTGCTGAACAGTCACTGGGTGTTTTAAGGTAATTTAAATTAGTTTAATATATTTAGGAGTTCAAGCATGTATTTCTTTGAAGTCATTAATGAGGAAAGAAAAAGAACTCTAGCAGACGTTTCAATAACGAAACACGCAAATCAAAAGAATGTGAGGAGAAGCTTCTAAATTGAGCCCTGAGGATGTAATTTCAAACACCTTATAACCTGTCTTTTTTTATAGTTTAGACTTGTTGGAATGACAGTATTAAGCTTATGTTTAAAAGAAATTCCTTATGCAACAGGGGAAAAAATATTAAGTACTGCAAAATGTGATTTACTGTTATGCCTGTGTAGAACAGAAATCTGTAAGTAACGAACTTCAGCAACTTAGAATATGTATGTAGTATATTGTACCAAGACTTGTGAGCCAAAACTAAGGACTGGGACAGTATCAGAAAGCAGGCATGTATAGCAACTGCATTTTCTCAAAACTCCCTCTGAACAGTATTTCTTAAAAGAAAGCTCATCGTTGTAGGGAAAGCAAAATTTTACATGTAGAGAAAGAAGCAAAGTGAATTTTTGAGGAGAAATTGGAGACATCCTTAAAAACCAGTGGAATGCCTCACAGACTTCAAATTTACCAACTGCAAATAGAAAAACAAGCTATTCCTAGACCTCTGGAATGCAGTCTGGGCTTTTGGTCACAGTATTTTTATTTTTTTTTAAAGTAGGCAAAGTGGTTTGGAATAGGAGATCCAAGTTCTTCCAGACATTGTTGGTTCAGCCGTATGTCAGAAATTCTTCATAGCTCCTTTCTTGCATGCTGAATTGAACTGTAGTTGGACTTACTTTTATAATAAGGAATTAGATTGCTTTCACATACTTTATCCCTGTGTTGATCGTGGGCTCAAGTCAGGGATACAGTGTTCTTTAAGTTTGTTTGCATTTCACTGCCTTTCAGGGTGACAAATGCGGGTTTCGGGAACTACAGTTAGGAACCAAGAGGAATCTCTACTTTGGCGTGCAAAGGCAGGGTAAAGGCTGCCGAACATCGCATCTATGGTTTTGAAGTCCAAAGGTGCAAAGCTGTGTTTGACAAGTAACAAAGTCCTGGGATGAAATCATGGCCAGCAATGAAATAAATGAGAGTTCTGCTGTTGACTTCAGTGGAATCAGGATTTTATGCTAGTGTCTCTTGGAAAACAGATTGTATTAAAACCACTTTAACTGTTTCGGTATTCTTTTGCATTTGTACTGAGCACTGTACAATCTTAAAACTTTTCACTGTTAAATACCTTGCAGCATTTTAGTAGTTTGTGATGTAGATAATTGTTTTACAGATACAGATGTGGAGAGGAAAAAAATGTGTGCCTGTTCTAACTTTTTTATGCTAACTTGTCTGTCTCTGCAGTAAACTGTATTGCTCAGTTTAGCAAGATCAATAGTAAAACTGAGATTTCAAACAGTTTAGCCTTCATCGTTGACCTCAGTGCACTAGATAAGCTTGACTTCTACCTAATTATTTTAGAAATAACAGTGCCTCATTACAATATTAATTATAATTATAGCATTCGTTGGGCTCATTAGCAGTGGAATGGTGAGTCACTATTCAGTTGAAACCTACTCTTACCTTTAGCCCTGTAATTTTTGCTGAAAATCATGAACGTTTCTAAGACAAAAATGCAACTCTCTTTGTATTATCTAGGTTTGCTTTCTGACAGATTATTTTAACACTCAGTTTTCAAGCAACTGATTTTTTTTTTTTAGTAGGATTAAGTTAAGCAGGTAAAAGACAGCCTATTTTTAAATCTAGATTCTCCGTGTGCGGCTCTTAGATTTACTTGTTGTATGAGATTTTATAGTGATTTATATATATGCTGAGAGTTAGTACTGATGTACTAAGCTTATTTTTATGTCCTTTAATGTCTGAAGTTAAAAGGTATATCTTGTATCTCTCCTGATTCTGGGACACTAAGCCAAAGAGAGATACTTCTAAAGTGCTGCCTTAAAGCAATTGCTCCTCTAGGTAAAATAGGCTGTATCTGGTCTCCATTATTAAACAAGCTGATAAGCTGATAAATAGTGTTTTGGTGGGGTTTAATTTTTTTTTTTTTGTGGTATGTCTAACAGAAGTATAAATAAAGCATGTTGATTTTTGTTAATCTGTTGTCAAGGTTCTTTGTCAAGCTTCTTTTTGCAGAGGAATTTCCCAAGTCATGACAGAGAATAATGCTTTATTAGTTCCGTTAGCTTTAGTCGGTTCTTTAGCTGTGTGCCCTTTTTACATTAGGGATCTTGTACCAACGCAGTATTAGAGCTACCTTCTATTTATCTTTTTGAGATGTTATTTATCTGAAAATCCGTGATGATGAAAACGTAGTTATATTGCATCAGTTATATGTATGCAGTTTTAATGAACAAAACCTTATGTGACTGAATTTCAAGAAACAACTAAAATTCACTAATAACTTTTGGAAATTGCTGTCCTCTGATCCAGCACAAATCGACTACCTTAATTAATTAGAAAATGTTTTTTGTGTGATGTTACATTCAAACTATTTGTAGATGTATGTCACAAGGATTTGGAAGCTCCTGACCCCAAAGTTAGACTCCTGGTAAATGTAACTGCTTGCTGCTGTCCCCCCATGTCCCTGGTTCTGACTGCAAATGGAAACATTCAGTTTTTGTGATGACTTAAAAAAAAAAGGATAATCTTTATTACTCAATTTTGTGGTACCAAAAAAATAGATCATGTGAGTTGTTTATTTAGTTTAGCTAAGAAAGTAGTTGTACTTTTGAAAGTTTAGATACTAAAATTGTTCTTGGCCTAATAGAAATATTATTTCTACCTCCAAAACTTTTCACCACCTATCTTTTCACCATCAGAGGTACAGCACAACATGTACTTCTGTTTCTGGCTTGCATCACTTCCAGACTTCCCAGATGTGGCAGGGAGCATGCTGTTGTTGCATCACTTGATTTTAGGTGGTGACTGTGGAGGAGAACTTGGATAAACTTTTTGATTTTGCTTTTTTTTCCCTGACTCTCTGTCTTTAGGATTGCTGAAGTCTGTGGCATAATTTAGTAAGAGCGGTCCCTGGGGTGTTTCAGGGAGTATCCTCTAGCCAGTAAATTCTGCCAGAGCTTCTTGCTGCTGAGACCAAAAAGAGCTTCTGTTGAGAAATATATGTACTGAAGGTGGAGTCTGGATTTAATTTGAAATTTTCTAGGCTTGCTTGTCGTAAAAGACTATGCCTTTTATGCTTCTTGTCAAGTAAATTTAGAAAGCCTTCAGTAAATATGGTTAAGATGGTTATTGCACAATCTCCCCATTCAAACACATGAAGACATAGCTTATTCTCATATAACGAGCACATGGCACTTTTTTTATATAATACTTGGGCAAAATCAGCATCATACTACATCCTCTAATAGTTGCTTGCGTAAAAAATCAGTCTGTGTTACAGAGGGATAAAGTGCTCTGGCTTGCACACCTGTTGGCACTTCCTTATGAGGAGAAAATTAAGGTTTGTTTACATTATTTATTATGTAGAAAACAGATATCCTTAAGCACAGGGATTTCTGGGTGTTTTCTGTGATCTCATAATCGAATTTGTGGTGCGCTTATCATCCATTTACATTGGCATCCTTGGGAGCAATCATAATCCGTCATATCTTGTGAGAGTTCTTTCCATAAACTGATTATGCAGTATGTGGAAAAAGTATTTCCTTTTTAGTCTAAAATTTATTGCATTTCATTTTGAATTAAGTGTTATTTTGTATCTTTCTGTCATACATTCCCTAAAGAATTTTTTCTGGAACAAAACAGAGACTGCCTGGGTACTTCATGGACTCTCTTTTAGCTGTGTGGATATCAGCGTCTTTAAAAACCTTGTTATTTTCCCTCAGCTCTTTACACTCAGTAGTGTTTTGAGTTTTACCTTTTAATCAAATTTGGTATGCTGGCAACTTTCACCAGGCTGATACTAGAGTCTCTTGGTTGATTGGCTGTAGTCGGCGTAGACATCGGTAGGGCATGTGACAAGTTCTGCTTGCTTCTGATGCACATTGTCATGTCCATCAGTGCTTGATTTCATCTACAGTCCAGTTATTCAGAGTCCTTCTGTCTTCCTGTCTAGCCATTATTAATTGTCTTGATTTTTTTGGTGCCTTTTTCTACTTGTACATAAATCCGATTTATAAATGGGTTATAAACCTATGATGTACTCCCTATTTCTGACACCTTCTGAGAAGCTTTGCTTTTACCAGCAAGGTGATACTTTTAAAACATTTCCTAGATATAACAAGCTGTAGTGACAGAAGATTTTTGCTAATCCATCTGCATCTAGAACTTGATGGTGTAGTTACTTGCTCATTTCTTTTTTTTTTTTTTTTTTTTTTTTTTTTTTTTTTTTTTTTCCTCATAATCATGACTTAACCTGTCAGAATCTCAAGGGTAGACCAAGGTTTTCCGTTCTTTGCTGGCATATTTACTTTTATTTAGTTGTTACATTCCTACACTACAAACTTCTGCTTAATTCAGACAAGGCGGTAAGTATAGTCTCAGAATGAATTTATCTTCTGTAAATATATGCTTGCTAGTCTGGAACACCAAATTAGATTTGAGGGTTTTCTGAATTCCTGTAACAAAATTTCATATACTTCTAAATTACTTATTTAACTGAAGTAAGGTATTACCAAACCATGTGTGTGTTCATAGACTTCAAAAGGACATACTATAACTAATATATATCAAAGAAAAACAAAGTATATCTGTTTTATCCCATATCCTTGCCCATTTTAAGCTTGCAACACTGTTTTGTAATTTAGAGTTTCTTAGTAGCCTCTTGTAAGATAAGTCTTCGAAGTGTTTTTCGAATTTCAAATAAATTGTATGAACCAACTAGGTTCTTTGCTGTTTTGTTTAACATACTCAAGAATTTGAGTAGATTAGTGATGCATGGTTTTGCTTTGCAGCAGCTGTGCTGATTTGCCTTTATCGTATAACATCCATCATGGGAGTTTGTTTCTATTTTTAATTGTAATTTCAGCATACTTTTCTAATACCAAAGTTGGTCTCATGGGTGGATAGATTAGAAATTATCACTAGTTTCTGTGTCTTTATCAGAGTAATTTTTTTATTATATAGTACCAGTGTAATATTCAGTAACATGCCACTAGCCCTATGAAAACAACAGAATTTTTTTTTTTCTGTAGAAACTTTAATGTGAAACAGGGAAGCAATGTAATACGTTCATTTAGTAAAGATTATGTGTTGAACTTGCTCAGTGCTCTGGTTAAGTTTGCAATTAACTAGCGAATTTCATCTGGATTTGCTGTGGCAACGTAGTGAATGCCCAAAGGTCCAATTTTTAATGCAAATATTTGTGACATTGGCAGTTGGTCTTTTAAAAGCTGAATTATTAATGAGTTTGATACTGTTCCTGATTTCCAAAAGGCACTGACAAAGCATCTTACATAAATGTCGTATCATCAAATGTAGTGTCCTGGAAAAAAAGCCAAACCAAAATCAACAAAAGCAGGTCAACAAAAATGAGCCGGCTACGCACTTAGGTTTTCTGTTTTGAAGTTGTTTCTTTTTTTTGTGTCTTTGAGCTTTGCCAGTAAGAGGTGCCTGGCAAGTTGAAGGTGTATCTATATTGCTGAGAACCAGGTGTTTAACTCATCTGAATTTGTGAACAGCTTCATGAACACTGGTTAAGTGTCAGTGAAGGTATGCATAAGATAATAATTTATAGCTTCTAGTTGTTCATTTGGTGCATGGTGAAAAGGGAAGTTTGCAAGTTGCTGTTACCGTGAGACTACAGACTTATGTCTGTTTCTTGTTCATCATTGTCTCATACGAGATTTTCCTAGCCCTCATGCATACTGGTTCCTTAAGTGTTGGCTTACTTTGAGGGTAGTTAAGGCTTAATATCCTGAATAAGATTTTTAGAAATTTGCATCAGTTGTATCTTGATGGCACTTTGGGAGCAGGGTGGAACAAACTTTCTGTGCTCATTCCAATGAAAAGATCTAGTAGGCAAGCTTTCCTTTTTCTCAGTGATAGAATTCTCATTTATATAACTTAATTCCTTTTCGGAAGGAGTATTCTTCAAATTTGATCTTTGAATGCTCTATTACATGAGAAATGCTTGTCTGCTGTTGCATAACTTGCAAGAACTGTAGCTTCCATTAGGTTGTGTGACAAAGCATCTGTATTTTTGCTCTGTGTTTGATTATTTAACTGACAGATATGTTTCTTTTGCCTTAAGAGCTTTTTCTACTTTCTGACATCTAAGAAATGAATTGTTGCTTGTGATTCTGGAAAACTCAGTGTACCTCTTCTCTTCAGAAACCTGGAAGAATGTTAATAATCTACACATTTCAGTTTATTGTGTTGTATGTAGAAGATTGAATGAATCAATGGAGTCGTAGTTCTGCTTAGTTTGAAAGCACTGTTGTTTCACAGAGCTTTAGTTCAGCTATTACACCAGCTTACGCTGGCAAAGGGATTCTAACCAATGAGCAATTCAGTTAAGTCTGCAAATACAAGGCTAGCTTTATTAGCAAGCACTTGAGAGCAGATAATCCCTGGAAGTTTCTTCAACAAGGTTTTTATCACAGAAATTATATTGAAGTTGGGCAAAACTGATAGTTGTGGCTAAAAGTTAATGTTTTAATATTTCAGGGACAGGATTTTTAATTATGCATTAAAAATACATTTTTGTACATAAAAATCAATTTTGTGCTGATTTTTTGCAATGGTGAAAAGATGCTTGGATGTTTCCTGTCTTTTATCTCTTGTGACTGGTAGGACATTGTGAAATAGGCCATGCTTGATTAATGTTGGGTATGGTAATGTAAAGGGCTTTGAAGAAATCTCATCTGTTCATCATCAGCTGGGAAGTTAGTTTTTCATGTATCTTAAAAAATCAGCGAAGCAATGTAAGGAGGAAACAGCTGTCGAAGGTCAGGCTGAACTAGCAACTGAATTTTAATAATTTACAGAGTGGGGGGGATTTAGTTCTATTTTCATGCCTTTTGAACTGTCTTGCATATTTTCTTTATTATCTCATAGCTTTAGAAAATGCTGGATTTTTTCTCCTTTTGACTGTTCATTGTGAGTTTGAGAGGAAGTAGTGAAGAAGGAATTAAGTTGTAGATTTGTATAAAACAATTGTGTTAGCAATTTAGATTTTCTTTTTTTTTTTTTTTTTTTTGAAGTATTGCTAGCTAAGAGCCAAGCATGGGAGCATCAGACTTACAGTAAATAAGATGAAGAAAGCAGCTTGAATCAAGCTTGTCTTATTTAGTCTAGACAGTACTTTTAATGCCAAACGTTGCTGGTCTCATTTCAGCTTGCCGGAGTTACTCTGATACATCGCATTCCTGGTTTGCTTTTGTCAAGCAAGAAAGCTTGCTTTTGCATGCTAGCTAGCTGCAAATGTTTGTTCTCCCTCTGTTGTGACCTTATTAGTATTTATCATACTGTTTGTTTGTTGAAAACGCAATTAGACATTTGTTTGTCTGCCTAGTGTACACTTCGGCAATGGAAAGTTTTTGTCAAGTTTATTAAGTTAATGTCAGTTTTGACCATCTAATTACAAACTATCAGATAAACTAGTGACTGTGTAATGCAAAAATCTTCTGTAGTCCCTGACTGTTTCATGCAACATTTAAAGATTGCAACTAACAATTGCATCTTTTTAACTAGTGTTACAGGGAGCTTTAGTAGTACTTGAATACTTTGTATTGCAGCAATGCGTAGGGGTTCCACTGAGTTGTACAGTGTTCAAATCTGCAGTAAGCAACATGCTAAAGTTGGGAAGCAATAAAATACCTTCGGTTGTTGTGCTGGTTGTTATTAATAGATAAGAACTATTTATCTCTTAATAGTAAGTATAGTGGCTTTGAGTTGATGAGGATGTCTTTCATTTCTTTGTTTTAAATTATAAAAACCTGGTTTAGAATGTCTATGACCTACTTCAAGTATCCTCTTGTGGGCTGTGGTAGCAAGATAGCACCAGCTATTTCTAGCGGCCTTGAACCTTGATTTCTTCACAACAGTACTCAGTCTATCCTGTTACTTATTTATTAATTTGGGTATTCCAACACTGGCAATAGATGAAAGCACTTCATTCAGTGCCTAGCATTTGCTACCCTATTGTACTCTGAACAGAGATTAGACTGCCTGAACTATTTGCCTTGGGACAGCTAAATGAATCACAGCATAATAACAGGCTTGGCTTTTGCTTTGTGCCAGGGGCCCCTGGTGCAGGTGATGTGACTCTGGTTACAGCACCTGGGCCCCCATGCAAAGGCAGGACCAGCATGAAGGGCTCAGGCAGAGCTCCAGAACTTGGCAGTAGTACTCCTGGGCTGGAGGGAGGAAGAAGCAGTAGCACTCCTGGGCTGGAGGAGGGTTGTTTGGCAAGCTGGCACCAACAGTCATAGCAGCAACCACTGCTTTTTAGAGGATAGGGAATACATGTAGTAGAGCTGTTAAAATCATTTGCAAAGGCTCAACAGGGACTAGGGTGATGCTTGTTATCAATCTAGGCCTGAAATGTTTCCTTGTGACATCTTACATTTGTATTAATCACTTTCAGTGCTGATGTATTACTTGCCTTCTCTCTTCAGTGCTGATGTATTACTTGCCTCCTCTCCTCTGTCTTCTGAGGTCAATTAGAAGGGGTAGTTCTGAAGACTTCTTTCACAGGGATCAATACAAGGAAAAAAAAAATACCCTTCACTATGTTGCTGAGCCCACTAGAAATCGTATCTTCTTACTTAGAAGTCCTGCAGCACTGAAGGACCCCCTATGTGCTGATCTTGGAAGGAAAAACCCAAGTCCTTCACTAGCATTTATACCCAAGCTGTTGATAGAGCTACGTGACTGGTCTCATAGCTCCCATGATGGTAGTTAGTGGCATATCCTTGATTCTTCTGGAAAATGCGGCATCTGGGTTATCTATGCAATATCCTTTTGATTATGAACTAACATCTTTAAGAACTCAGTCATGTTGAGAAGAATTTGAATACCGAAAGAACAGTCAGAACAGAAGGATCTCATAAATGCTTTGATGTTTGACCATATCAGCTCCTACTGGAACTGCACTTGTGAGCAAGACCAGTTGAGGTGGTCCAATGGCTGGCAAAATCCTGCTGCCAGTTAGCTCACACCTCACATCCACGCTAGCAGCGCGTGTCCAATACCAGGCAACTTCTAAACATTTGGAGTACATCTGTGTGTACCTGTACTCAAGATCCCAAAGATCACCAAAGATCACCAAAAACAAGATCACCAAAACTGGGGGTAAATGTGCAATAAAAAGGGTCCAGACAACTCCTAACTTTGGTTTCATGCAACTATTGCAAAAGTACACCTTGACAGAAGAATAGATGATTTACTCTATAATGAAACTGAGATTAACAACTCACATGAGGTGAAGGTATTTCCTTTTAAAGAACTAGAATTTCTAGAGTAAAGATTAGAGCTTTCTTGTGTACTACTGAGTAAACCACAAAACAAAGCTTACTCCTATACTACTGTAACAATCATTAATTAACATTAATAACATTAACATTAATAATTAAATTAAGGAAAAAAAATTACAATACCTGAGAAGAAAGGAAGAGGCAACTTTTGTAAATTCTAGTGGTAAAACTTTCAGCCTCCAACGTATGGTATTACTGTCTTTGTTGAGGTGTTGGTGTTTTATTGATTTTTGAGTTTTATCTTCATATCAAGTGTTATGATGGACTCTATTGTAGGTTGACAGGATTGAGCTACAGTGCGGCTGGATATGTGGCAATATAAAAGGTAACACTTTACAACATGTTATAGCCTTAAGAGAAAACAGAGAGGCACTTAAATGGCAGCATCTGTGTCCCATCAAAGTATTAATAAAATTAAATATATTTAACTTCTAACAGATTACTATAGTATCAATTTCTGTAGTATTTTGACCTCTGTTGTCATGACCTGCTTACACAGAACATGAGAAGAATTCTTATGTCCAGGTGCAGAAATGGGTGTCTTTGTACATAGGCGTTAAATGAAATCTGTAGGAAAAAAACCCCACAGGTTGTGCAGGAAGGATTGTAGTGACTCTTCAAAGAAATGAAAGTCATATGTAAGCATACTGAAGGCAATGACTTCAGCTTTATCGCAGGCTGAGGGTCTTCCCAGTGATCCTTCTTATCAGACTGTGTTGAACTCTGAGCCTGACCTCCCTGAAGCCTCTCTTTTGATCTGCTGGTAGGAAACTTAAAAGACAACACAGAAAGCACAATATTCTCTCTTAATCTGGGAGAGGGAATATAATGAGACTGTGTAAGCACTGTATTAGAAAAATGTGACTTGGAGGTAGTCTGAGGAGTTATGTTTCTGTTGTATATAAGAGTCATACAATGTCTCTGTTAATGAATGCACTTTTTCTCAAACTGATCCAAGTTAACAAGAGCATCTGTGTAGGACAAAACCCCATTGTCTGTTCTAACCACAAATCCATTTGCTACAGCATTTATTAAGCATCCTCGAATAACATGACTAAGGAGTTGGGCATTGCTTTGGAGATAGAGCCTGGCTCAGGGTCCACATGTCGGAAAACAATACAATAATCGTCTGACTTCTCATTCAGCTGGAACTGTTCAGTCCCACCACTGTAGGGAAGTGCTGCTTAGCTGTCTTCTGTGATACAGTGCCCAGGCCTTATTATTAGAGGACAGTTATTTATGCTACAAAACTATGGCTCTTTGACAGATGGTTGTTACAAATCCCATGACTTTCCTATTTTTCCACTTTTGCAGACTGAACTTATACAGACGCTTAGTTGAGAAGAAAGTGAGGGAGGCTTATAGCATCCCACTCTTTTACATACACCTTCGTCTCAGCAAAGGGTAGTGTAGTCCTGTTAGCCACCGTTACTGGATTAGTAATTGATACTGCTCTCTGAGAAACACGTTTACAGTGTGATCTACACTAGCTTACAACTTCTTGCAAACTTGCTGTTAGTAGGTTTGTTCTTGAAGGTGTTCTGTGACTTGCTAGGCAGTGGAACTCTGCAGCTCAGGGCCCCAAAGTGGCTCATGGTTTCATTGCATGTTCATTTCAGCTGCACAATTTGCTCCCTTGCTTGTTTCTTGCTGGGTAGCACTGTGGAAGAGTGAAGGCCAGTTTGTCCGTTAGTAGATAAATGCTTCCCTCTGCTGATGGTGACTAAATAACCATGTTTTTTGAGAGGAGGTGAACAGAATTTTCATTGAAAGTTGGCAAGGTCTTGTCCAATGGAACAATATTTGAGATATTAGGGAGGAATCTAACAATACAAGTAAGGAACTAGGACGGGTAGTGGGAGAATCAGTGAGCTTGAAGGAATCATCTTGTTTAACAGGAAGAGTAAATAGTTTTGCTGTGAAAGACAGACATGTTTTTGTGGGATTCTTGTCAAAGATGTTCAGTAGTGCAGGCAAAGAGAAAGTGGGTGGGGAAAGTAGCGTGGAGCTGGGAAACAGACCTTCTGATGAGATGGGAAACAGGCTGGAAAAGGGGAGGAGGAGCAGTGCTTTGCTCTATGGCTAGAGAGGTATGGTGGGGAAGGGAGCAGGGTTTCTGGGAACAGAGAGAGAAAGCCAGCTGGGCTTAGGTTTTACTTAACGTATATGGTGTGAAATGAGTTGTAAGAAATGGAGAGAGGTTTGAACACACCACTGCTTTTCTGACCAGTCTGGAAGGCTCTGTACACTAACAAAGTTGAGCTCTAACTCATGATTTTGAGGAGACTTTTTCCCATTCCTCCCTGTTTCCTGAGCTATCAATGATACGTCTCTTCTTGTATTGAAAAATAAGTGATATAATCCCTGTAATCTTTTTTGTTAGGTGTTTGTTGAGCTGACAAGACAATGAGAATGCTAAATACCTGGAAAATCACTGCTTAATTGGAAGCTAATAAGTTTCCCAAACTGTATTTTGAGAACTTGAAGTACAGATAAATTTGTCTTTAATTTTTTTACCACTAGTTTCTAAGTCTAATTTATTAATTCTTACATCATTCTGTCTCTCCTATTTTTTTTCCCCCCTAAAACAGGATGATACCCCTTTCGTCTCAGACACTGATGATGAATCTTCATCATGGCCAGACACAGGAATATGTGATCAAACCCAAATATTATCCAGTAAAAAAAGTGATTTCAGGAGAACAGTCCACCGAGGGGTCATTACCACTGAGACTGAGCCAGGATCAACTTGCATCACCTTTTCAATGTGAGTACAACTGCAAAAAAGTGTACTCCCTTCTTTCCCCCTCAAAAGCCCCTCCTCTCTCTTTTTTTTTTTTTCTTTTTTAAGATCTTGAACACTTTTGTTTTTTACCTGAATTGCAGTAACAAGTCAAGACAGAAAAAGGTTAAAATAATTAAACATTAGATAATTCTTAAATTAGTAAGTGGCCCAGCATTCTGGATCCTGTTGAGAGGCAAAACAGATTTCCTGGCTGAAGAAAAAAATTGAACCTGATTCATTGCTGGAATCATATAATGCTATTTCTAAATGATAGGGTTTTTTTCTTCAGATGAAAGGTGCTTTGTGAGCACTTGCTAGAGTAGATATAACTGTGAGTGTAGTCAATGTAAGACGACAGTTCCCTTTACTTCAGTATGACGGATACCCTTCTTGTAAAGCTGGAGTCCAGGATTGTGGTATTGTTGGTGACTCTTTTTTCTCTATACTTAATTTATTATGTGTTTATGAACTTCTGCACAGTATGGAGGCTACATGAGTTTCTGCTTCATACTTATAAAAAAAAAAAAAGGATTGTGTAGGTGCCCAGCTTGTGGCCTTGGCTGATGCCCCATTGTATGGGGCGCTTGAGGACAAGTTTTGGCTTAAAAGATAAAGAGCTTGATGAATTATGGGTTAGGTATTACAGAGCGTCTGCTGGCTTGATTTGGAGAAAAGTTCCTGCAGTTAAATAATGGACTGATGGAGACCTAAGGTACTTACAATCTCTCCTGACAGACTTTCTCTGCTGTAGCAGAGAGAAATATGTTCTGCTGAGGATTTAGGGAAGAGCCTTTCCTTCTAAATCTGTAAATATGGTTTCTTTGTGTGAGTATCTTTGCATTTCTGCATTGAGTGTCTTTATGATTTGTCCATTTATGCTTAAATGCAACTCTCTGCTTCCTTTTACTCAAGTGTAAGTTCGTTGATGGTTTATTAGGATCTTGGCCTTAATGGGAAGAAGAGGGCAGCCAGAGGTCTTTCAATTAATGCTATCAGAGTGGTGAAGTATACTGCTTGCAAAGCACTACATCCCTTTCTTAGAAGCTTCAAAAAGATACATTTAATCACATTGTCAACATCAACCAATAATCTTTTTTGCAAACAAGATACCATTGCTTTTCTTCCAGCCAGCTGTAATTTTCCTCCAAATAAGATACTAGTGGCTACCTGGATTGGATTGTGTCCCTTTCCTCTGACAAGAAGTATACAAATCCCAGGTTGTATAGTTCTCCCAGTACCTGGCGTGACTATTGTTGGCTGGATTCTGGCCAAAAAATCTTCACTTTTGTCCCCTTCTTTCAGACTATTTGAGTCAGTCTACCTCAGGTACAATCAGTGTTGCTTGCAGGTACTGAGCTGCCACTAAATGAATGGGTTGTTTGAGATTTTTTTTTTTTTCTTCTGTTATAGCATAAAGAGAGAACTCTGTGCAACTCTAAGACAAAGGAGCCAGTGCTTCTAGCTCTTTCTACCTTATTGGAGCTTCTCTATTAATTCCGATACTCTGAGAGACATGACTAGGAGAAGGAAAGCCAGGAGTTGAAGACATAGAGTATTCATTATCAAATTTTAAGAATCTCCTCGGTGAGCAGTGTGTTTGTAAAACTTTCTACCCTTATCAGAAAGCCTGTGATTCCTAAAACACCCAAAGGACAGATAGTTAAAGCAGTTTTTGTGGGCTGATAAGATCAGCCATAACTTGACTGTTACTTCAGAGGTAAAATGCAGGACTAAGTCTGAGGCTATTTGTACGATGTTGAAATTTCAGATACTGGGCTTTTGAGCAGCCTAAAAAAGGTCATTTTACCTATTTTTGCCTCCACCTCTACGTTTATGAGTGACAGTCAGTGATTGTAACTTCTGATGAAGTGATTTAGATATCTACTAGTACAGAGTGCAGTATTAGAATTTAAGATTGTATATCCCTAGCCTGAACAGGAGACATAGGACATGGCCAGCTATATCTATGTAGGTAGACTTCTGATTTCTAGAGGTGCTGGAATGGACTCCAAGGATAGAAGACTACTTGTTTCCATAGAAATTGAATGTTAAAACTTCATCTGTCAGTACTTTAATGTTAGGGATGCTTGAACTAATTGCAGTGAGGTAAAATTGATGTGAAATTTCATGTCAAGTGTTCTGTGATAACCAATATGCAGTTCCTAACCCTGTCTTGAACTGAGGGATGAGGTCCTGTGAATGTCGTGCTTATAGCAGGGTTGACATTCATTGTCTAGTTAATAGGAGAAAGTTTGAGTGGCTGATCTCATGGTATTGTCTCACTGCTGTTAAATGTATAATCTTGATTCATGGCAGAACCTCTTATTTCACTGAGCAAAGGAATCTGTAATGGTAATATGGAGATGCTTGAGAAGAAAGAGGGGAAATATAATAATTTTATTAAAAAGCAGGAGCCAGAAAGTTAGTACTGAATGCTTCAAGACCCTTTTCCCCCCTTATCATTAAATATCATACTTGTCTTTTTTTCGGAGAAGAGAAGTAATTGTAGCCAGATAATACTTGGTGGCATTGCCCAAGAGTTCATAGTTATAAAATAACATAGGTGCAAAGCAAGTCATTCTCTTACTTTTTTTTTCTGAACATTTTTAGGCATTTTACTTTGAAGTATTAACACTGTGACAGAGATTGACATCTGTGAAAGATATACTCCATAGAATAAATTATCCTTTTCCAGCTGTAGCTGCAATTGATCTTGATTTTTCTGGACTTCTGCAGATGATTTCAATCCTGTGACATAAAATGGCTAGATTTGAAAATGGACCAAGTGTCGTCCTGAAATAGAGACAGGGCTGGACTGGCAGAGGCAAATGAGATATGGGCGAATGGTGCTTTGTGAAGAAAACTGCCAGTCCCGAGTAGGTGCTTCTGGGCGTCTTCTGCTTCATAGCCAGTCAGTCGTGCTTGAATGTCCCATTATAGTGTTGCCAGATCAACTTTTGGAAATGTTAGGGAAAAAAAGTTAAAGATTAGTCATATTAAACATTTTTTTTTATTAAAGTTAGTTTAAGGTTCCTCCTGGAACACTTACTCTGGTGTGTTTATGAGCAGTTTCACTACTCTGATAGCTTTCAGGACATGCAGTATAGTAGTCTTATTAAATATAACAAAACAGTCTATTCTTTTTTGCTTCTTAAACTGAATTTTACTGTAAAGTTATATATCACATCAACAGAGCTTGAAAATTCAGTAAGCCATTGGGGTTACAATAATGGTATTTAAAGTCACCCTGGGATGTGAAATGAAGTTACCTGCCAGTAGCCATTTCTACTATCAATCATTTTGATCTTTTGTGCTGTAGGATACAAGCCTTCTCCTAAGACTAACTAGTGTAATCAGTCATAAAGCTTACATAAAATTTTTAAGTTCTTTAGTGCTAAATTTGTAATTCTCATTCATTGTGCCTAAATGGAGGAGGCTGTTAGAGTTGTTCATACTGATTTTTAAAAGTCCTGTTTTTGAAAAACAAAACAAATCAACCCCCCATCCTGGAAATAATAATGTTAAAGATCATAGAATCATGGAATGGTTAGGGTTGGAAGGGACCTTTAAAGGTCATCTAGTCCAACCCCCCTGCAAGGAGCAGGGACATCCCCGACTAGATCAGGTTGCTCAGAGCCTCATCCAGCCCGGCCTTGAACGTCTCCAGGGATGGTGCATCCACCACCTCTCTGGGCAACCTGTTCCAGTGCTCTACAACTTGCATTATAAAAATTTTTTCCTAATATCTAGTCTAAATCTACCTCCCTCTAATTTAAACCCATTACCCCTCATCCTATCACAACAGGCCCTACTGAACAGCCTCTCCCCATCTTTCCTGTAGGCCCCCTTGAGGTACTGGAAGACCTCTATAAGGTCTCCCCAGAGCCTCCTCTTCTCCAGGCTGAACAGCCCCAACTCTCTCATCCTGTCTTCATAGGAGCGGTGCTCCAGCCCTCTTCTCATCTTCGCGGCCCTCCTCTGGACCCTCTCCAACTGGTCCGTGTCCTTCTTATGTTGGGGGCTCCAGAACTGGGGTCTCACTAGGGCAGAGTAGAGGGGCAGAATCATCTCCCTTGACCTGCTGGCTACACTCCTCTTGATGCAGCCCAGGATGTGGTTGGCCTTCTGGGCCGCAAGGGCGCATTGCTGGCTCGCGTTGAGCTTCTCGTCCACCAGCACTCCCAAGTTCCTCTCCTTGGGGCTGGTCTCCGTCCATTCTCTGCCCTGAAGTTGGATAAGTATGAGTGTTAGAGTTCCAGTATCTGCACATGGTTCTGTGGGCAGCACTTAAATCTTTGTGTAAAGATGAAGCTGACACAATCATATGAAAGTCTTGTAGCTTTGCTAACTATCGATACCTTATATTGCCTCATATTTTACACCATAATTTTACATATGTTTATGTACATAAAATAAGATTAATGTGGAAGAAAATGTCCCAGCACTTAGAACTGTGATGTGCAGAATACTCTTATTACAATTTTGGCATAGCAATAGCTTTCCTACTATTGGAAGCATAATACACTGATAACTTAGAGAAGCTCTTTTTAAGCTCATACATAATTTACACATGCTGGTTTCACTGGTGACTTCATAGGTTGATTTAAGCAAAAACAGGTGTTGCTTTGAAATTCCAATTTAGACTATTTTTGTGAAATTGCACCATTCTGACTTCACTATGTGACACTTACATCATAATAATAGTATTTCTCCATCAGTAAGTATGGGTAAACAGCTGTGAAATACATAAATGTTTTACTGTTTAAGAAAATGTATACAGAGATATGGCATGTGTTCTGTGTAAATGCATCTGTATGATTTGATGTTCTACCACAATTCAGCATCTGTTGACTTCAGGGGAAAAGCTCCCTCAGGTCTTCAGTGGGTCAGATGTTCTTTCCACCCTTCTTAGTGTTGGTTTGTGGAACCACTCTGCATTAAACAACAAAATAATTCTCTCACTGTCTTGTCTTAAGTAGAGCAGTGCATTGTGTTCCTTGTAACTTCTGCCTACGTATGGATGGATGGATATGAGTTGAACAGTGGTAACTTTTCTAAATAGAAATTTGGGGAAAATTGGAGGTCAGGGAGGGATGTTAAGGCCATACACTGACTAAACAAGATGTAGCCAGCAGAATCAGGTGGTAAGAAGAGAATGAACAGTTAGAAGACTAACAAGCAGAAATAACTGACAAATCACAACACTGTGAATTTGGAGGCAATGTAGAGTCATTCACTTCAGTCACTCATGGGAACTGACATTCATGTCTTGCTCTTGAGGTTGTACAAAGTCAAATACAAATAAGGAAATGGGGTAAGTGTATAAATATCAGGGACTTTCTTTTTGTTTTCTCAAATGCAAAACATTTGCATGTGTGTTCAAAGCCTTTGCTCCCCTTCAAGAGGCAGGGAGGATTTTTCAGGGACATTCTAAAATGTTTAAGAAAAAACTTCAGTGCAGTCAGCATCAGGGTCAAACAACACTGTGGCTTTTTTTGATGACCAAACCCAAACAATTTTAGTAAAGTGTCCTTTTCCTCTCTTCCATTTAAGAGCATTACCCATACTGCTATTGAAAGGCATGACAATTTATAACAGCCATTTAAAGTTTGCATTTGATTCCAGCAAGATTTGGAAACAAGAGGCTAAACTCCAAGTATAAATTAAGTGGTTTAACTAGATTAACGCTAATGCAGTTAACTCTGTTAAATCAAGCAACACATTTACTTTGCTTTTGCTGTAAAAAGCAGAGTGACAAATTCTGAAAAAAATAACTTTAACAAATGAGCATGGTTTATTTAGCAATTATAAGACTGTAGTGTTCTTTGAAATCCTTGGAGATAGAACAACTCTGTATAAATACAAACTGCTTATCTTAATATACTATAGCTGCAGGCATTTTAACAATATCCTTTCTAAGCTATCTTTCTCGTTGTTTGTGTATCCATAAAGGATTCATAATTGAGGAGGCCAGTAAATCAGCACCCCCAAAAAAGTGTGGTATTTTTCTTTGGACTCTGAAAAGATTTTATGGCTCTGAGCTCACCAATAATTGAATGTCTGCGTGACAGGCAAAGGTTGCTGTGCTTTTATAGGAACTAATTTAAATGTTACATTCACTCAGAAATGAATTATCATCTCTCTACGCTTTGAAATATGGAGGCCAAGACTGATAAACAGCAGTGTGAGGGAAAAATGTTGGAAAAACAGATTGGTGATCTGGCAAACGGAATTAAAATAACTTCAAAACGTGTTTTAGCTGGGGAAAAACACAGACTGAGACAAATGCATCTCAACTGCTGTGATGAAAGAGAATTGGCTCCAAAACCAAACATTTCTCAAGAAGAAAAAGAGAAGAGGCTTTCCAGAAAATTCTGCAGGGGAAAACCTCTATGACGTGTTTGAAAAATGGTAATTTAGCTGGATAGAGAGACCAATTGAATCCACACAATTAAACATCAGAAGTCCCTTAGCCAGCCTAACTCTAGAGTTGCTGTGATACAAGTCTTGGATACTAAGAATTTGTTCTAACTATTGCAAGTAGCAAAGTCTGGTTTTACTCATCGGAGATGCGAAAGTGCTCTTCTCTCAGTGCTGTCACCCATACCAGAAGGAATGAATAAATGTTGCCAAAAAAGTACTGCAAGAAGAAGGTCCTTTTATACCCAGTGAAACTGATTATTTCAGAATCAGTGACATCCTTATTTCTGTCGTCATTTTTTCCCCCTTCAGAAAATAAAGGGGGAAAAAAGATCTTGGCTTCATGCAGTACTGAGAGAAGGTTTTTAGCGGTGATTCAGCATGCAGGGAGGGTTGTGTTCATTTATAACTTAATTCCATGACGTTCTGTCCTTTGTCACTATTTACAGTTTGTTGACTTCCTTAGTGCTTTTAAGTTGCTTCCTTTCAGGAAATGGAATGTTAAGTGGATATACTCTGTAAGGTAATATGCATTTAACTTTTATTCCCTGTTCTTCCTGGAAATGGTAAACACTTTCAGAGTATTGCACCAAAGACTTGGTTTCTTATTTAAGGGAGTCACGTATGTTGGGAGGGGGAAAGTGTGTCTATCTTAAAAACTTATTTTCCAAGGAAGTAACAATGCTTCCAACTTAAGACTTGTAATACTGTCACAAGGCAGGGTAAAGTTTGTCTGGATTGTGAAAGGAGCCTAGGTGCCTACCTTAGGCAAAATGCGTAAGTTCAGATGAGTGAGATCAGATGGGAATGAGTCTTACTCCCAGTATATAAAGACCTAATTCAGACCTTCTTGAAAGAGTCCTGTTGTTAAAGTGGCCAGTAGTGGTTGTATTTAGCTGGTAATACTAAAGAGTCAATGATGCTAATAATGTATGTTCATCTGTGCCCACCTGAGCTCCTGCATAGCTGTAAGTGTGTGTGCAAAGATGCTGACTTCACTATTGGAGCGTGCCATTCCTGCAGTAGTACCTGGCTCCATCAGGGGAAAATTGCCTATGCTGGTCTATGAAGTCATTGCTGCTTCATTAGAGCTGAGATGTGCATTGTGTATAATGACTTTCTGTCCTAGATGTATGTCTGTGCCTAAACGTGGCTTTTTGGCTTTTGTTCCCTTATCCCTCAAGTGAAAGCCTTTTGGGTCCAGATATGCTTTAGGGACCGAAGAATCTGGATAACTTGAATGAAGGTTAAAAAAGGGTTATGGGATTTGAATCTTATGCTGGGTTGCTCACAGCTGGAGTTGTCTCCAGCCTCAAACCTGAAGCATGGATGTGAACCTTCAAGCATGAGACTTTTGAAGAGCTTGAAGGTCAGTTTCAGAAGTGCTTTACTTTGAAGAAGGCAGGCCATCTGAGTGCTAAATTTTGCTCAATTCCCACTCAGACCTGCAGCTGAAGCACTTGTCTGCCTGCCTGTCCTTGGAAGTGCAGTCACTAAGCCTTGTCAAACTCTCCTGCAGGATTAAGCTCCCTAAGGAGGATTATAGTGTAGTCATGGTGGGATTTGGAACCCAGCTATAGTGAAGAGTTGCCCAGTTTGACAAATAAATGTGTCTGAGCCCTAAAAGGATTTGACCTAAGCAATCTTATGTCCTTGATGTTTCCTGTTTAATGGGTTGGGCACATTCCTGTTCAGTGTGCTGCTTAGGCTGCTCGCTCCATGCAATTAACTTCTCTCATCCATTGTACAAGAGACCTAGAACTGATTAGTGGTATAACTCAAGGCTAAATTTTAAGATTTTTTTGCATTGTATCCATTTGTGGATCTAGTCTACATGTAATATCTTGAAAACAAATAAACAAAAACTAGATTAAAAGAATTATCCCCCAATAAATTTAATTGAATAGAGTTGAAGCTATTCCGTCAGATGTCTCAAAGCACATTGCAATCTCTAATTTATTTGGGTTGGTACCTTTTTCTGGAACATCTTAAACTATGTAAGGGGAAATCATTTTTATATTCTTATTACCAACTACTGATTAGAGTTTTTAAATTGCTTTAAACATGGAAAATGACTTTAGTTCAAGATAGGATGTTTGTTGCCTGAGGACTGCATATAGAGAAGCTTTGTAGTGATAAAAAAAAAGACTAGGAAGGCAACATGATTCGTGAAACCTGCTGACAGACCCCAAATTTCAAATCTATGTGTGATTTGTATGTCATCCATTTGCACAGGACAAAAAAAATTATTGTAATTACTGTCAATTCCTCTGACATGCTCTAAAAAGCAAAGGGTTCTTGAGGGGTATGTAAATACAATTACAAATGTCTTTCAAAATTATATCAGCACTTGAGCCTGCATGTGCTCCTTTGATACTTTAAGTGACAGCCATCCATATAAAAGAAAACACAGTAAGCCTGTGTTGTAGGCAGCAGAGAGTTTGTCAGAATCTGCCAAAATTAATGAAGAAAATCTACTTGAATGGAGCAAGTTTTGCTCTTGTAAATTACTTCAAACAATAGTGTTTACCTTAATCTCTATCTTAAACTGAGATTAAGAGAACTGAAGAGTTTGCCTCTCCAAGAATAGACCAAAAATTTTGCTATATTTTAGGGGTTTTTTTGGTGGTGATGAGGAAAACAGCAAAGTCCCTCCTCTCTGCTGTGACAGAGAGCAAGGAAGAGATTGTGTCCCTGTGATAATCAAGAAGCACAAAGGATTTTCCAGATAACTACTTTTCAGTTGTCATCTTTACCTTGGAAGCATCAAGTCTTCTGGATTATTTCTTTGCCTGTCTGTCAAGGCTACTGAAGAAACAAGCAGGCTTAAAACGAGGGTAAAGAAACAAGAATGCAATAGAAGCAAGAAGTCTGAGAGCTCATTTCTGACTGAAGGGAGGAAATTGTGGTAGGACCATCTAAACAAGACAGAAGGAGGAACTGGTGTGAAGATGTAGTGCTGTGGCTAATCACAGATAAGTATATAGAGGAGTGTGTATAGTAGCAATGGTGGCAATAAGAATGGCAACATAAAGAAGCTGTGGAGATCACTGTTCAGTTACTGTTGTAGTAGGTAGCTGGGTCATGTTTTGCTCTTTGAAACCCCATTGGTTTACATGCAGGTAATAGAACTGAGTACTTGAAAAGTGGAAAAATATCAAAGGTTAAACTAATGAAATACCTGTAAGATCGTACAAATGCAACAAAAATAAGGAGTTACAGAAATAACAAAAAGTAGGAGGAATGCTGGAATTAATTACATGTCAATAATGTGTAGTTATAGCTGTCTAGACATGGTAAATAAAGTACAGCTTGACATACTGCCTTCTTGTTAAGTGTTTGACTGAGTAGGGGTGCACACATACACCTCACCTCGTGCAGAACTGTGGGGAGTACTTCTATGCATCAGAGAAGGCATTGGATCTTGGATGAAATAAAGCTGGGTAATCCATGTAGTTTTCAGACTTGTTTGCATTTGTGACTGTTTCAGAAAGCATAAAGCTTGTATTCTGCCTAGTTTTCAGATGGGTGAGGTTTGAATGCAGGAGATTTGAATGCAGAAGGTTTTACTGCCATGCTTGGAGCAAAGTTAAGGGTTTAGTTCAGTCCTGCTAAGGTCGTGTAGGGAATATTCCACATTCACTTCACTTGGATGACATCCATATCAACAGATCAGAAAGGGATTTGGGAGATCTGGGCCCCTTTGGCCTAGCCTGCAGACTGATTCTGAGTATGAAGTATCAATAGTGCACTATTGTGCCCTAAGAGAAAAATAAGTTCTACCAACAGAAGTGTTTTACTTAAGCTGTATTAATTAATTCTGCTGCTCTCTGCAACACTAATTAGAACTCAGCTACAGTATAGTCTAGTTTTGGACAGCATATTTGAAGAAAGATGAGGGTGAAGTGAATGGTATCAAAAGCAAAACAAGAAAGATTGGAGGTCTACAAAATATGACCTGCTAGATTGTAAAAGTTTAGATGGTTTTGATCTGGACAAAATGAGACTAAGAGAGTCACAGTAGCAGTCTTGAAGCATGTTAGAAATTGATCCACAGAGGAATAAGGTTTTGTCAGAGTTTGCTGTAGATATGGCAGGGCTATAATACACTTGGATTGCAACAGGGGAAATGCGAGTTAGGTATTAGGGAATACAAGAGACTGAAATGCTGGAATATGTTCCTTAGGGAGGCTGTGGAATCTGCATAATAGAAGGGTTTTGAGAATAGATTGGACAAACTTCTTATGTAATACTGCTGTATCATCCTGTGTTGGGAAAAAGAAGAGAGGGGAGATTAGCTGGTATCTCAGAATCTGTTTCAGTCCTTTCTATGCCTAGCAAGGGCTGTATTCCTCTCAATGTTTAATCAGAAATTTAGGGAAGATCTGCCTCTAGCCTGTATGTGAATCTAGTGTGTCTTTATACCTCTCTCTTTTTTTTTTCCCTTTTTCTTTTCCTTTTTTTTTTTTTTTTTTTTTTTTTTTTTTTTCCTTCCTTAGCTTAACATTAGTAAGTCTTCCAGAAGCTGATATATCTAAGATGTATGATAGCCAAGTTGTTCTGATCTTTGGGAACTAGGTTTTTGGAGGTTTCCTGTTTGTTTTAAATTGATGACTAAGTGATAATGTGACAGAACTTCCTCATATGTTGTCAAAAGTGTAAAAAACTATTGTCATTTGACAATAGTTCTAAAAGCATAACTATTTTACTTAGGTGATTCATTTTTATACAATGTCAGCTTTCCTTTTGGCTGAACAAGCATATCTAGTAGTAAAGATTAAACCCAGTGGAATGGTGAAATAACTGGGAGACACCTGCTTTAAGAAATAAATAATTTCCTTCTGCTTCTTTCTTTTTTCCTGTCAGCATTTAATTAAGAAGAAAGAGAGGGAATTGGTCATCTGAGAATTTTAAATATTGAATTTATTTGCTGTTTAAAAGCTTATCTGCTTTGATTGGAGAAGATAAATCTTCATTCCAAAGTTCTCCTCATGCATCAATGGTTATCATTTGAAAACATGAAATTGCCTGAGACAATCTATTGTCTTTGGGAAGAGAATGTAATTTTGAGGTAGAATTTTCAGACCTAATGAGACTCAGTGTAGATACACATATGAAAACATACTGAGTTTAGTGCAGAAGTAACGTGTCATGAAAACAGAGTAGTGTATATAATTCTTGGAGGTACTACTGGAAAGCCTACAGTTTGCTTAGTTCTCTTTCCTCAGGAAATTTGCCACAGTATATTTGTCATAAGTGAGGGTATTAAAAAAAAAATACAAACCCCTCTACGTATAGGGTCAGAAAGAAGTTTTGTGCAAGGATGATGGGAGAGGCATTCCACCAGCCGAGTCCACAGTATAAGCCACTGCTTCTGATTTTTATCGTGAATCACTTTGATTAGATCACTGTGAAGTACAAAAACATCATACATGCAATAATAAAGTATGTTTTTCAACACATCAAAATATTTTGTTCTGTTTGCCCTACTTGACCTATGAGACAGTACAGTGTAGTCATCTTTTTAACTGGATACCAGTTCTGCCTTCACTGTTGCTAGCCCATTGTCTTCCCGTGAAACAGGGACATGCCACAAATCATCTGAGTTCCACTGCAGCTTTTGAATAGTGTCTAGTTAAATTTTTGCGGAATGTTGGAGCTGAGGGCAGCCATAAAACCAGGACAAAAATGTGTTTATAGAAATCCTGTGGAAAGAAACAAAGGCGGAGTAGCCCTACAAACAAAGGGACTTAGGAGGTTCCCCTTATACAGCTCTGCCCAGGCATGGCTGTGTGAGCTGATGTGACCACCTGGACCTAAAACCTGCCACCTGTCTTGTCTTAACTCATTCACCTTTTCAAATGCAAAAAAAAAAACAAAACAAAACCAAACCAAACCCACAGTGTAGGAGTGATGGTGGATGAGAGGCTCAACATGAGCCGGCAATGCGCCCTTGCGGCTCAGAAGGCCAACCACATCCTGGGCTGCATCAAGAGGAGCGTGGCCAGCAGGTGCAGGGAGGTGATTCTCCCCCTCTACTCTGCCCTGGTGAGTCCCCACCTGGAGTACTGCGTCCAGTTCTGGAGTCCCCAACATAAGAAGGACATGGACCAGTTGGAGAGGGTCCAGAGGAGGGCCACGAAGATGATCAGAGGGCTGGAGCCCTTTTTCTATCAGGACAGGCTGAGAGAGTTGGGGCTGTTCAGCCTGGAGAAGAGGAGGCTCTGGGGAGACCTGATAGCGGTCTTTCAATACCTCAAGGGGGCCTACAGGAAGGATGGGGACAGGCTGTTCAGTAGGGCCTGTTGTGATAGGACAAGGGGTAATGGGTTTAAATTAGAAGGAGGTAGATTTAGATTAGATATTAGAAAAAAATTTTTTACAATGCGAGTTGCAAAGCACTGGAACAGGTTGCCCAGAGAGGTGGTGGATGCCCCATCCCTGGAAACGTTCAAGGCCAGGCTGGATGAGGCTATGAGCAACCTGATCTAGTCAGGGAGGTCCCTGCTTCTTGCAGGGGGGTTGGACTCGATGACCTTTGAAGGTCCCTTCCAACCCTAACCATTCTATGATTCTATGA
>WHYT01015852.1:188947-386692 GCA_009806455.1 Tetrax tetrax
AAAAAAAAAAAAAAAGAAAGCCTATAGAAGAGAAGAAAGGGAAGAGGACTCAAGGAAGTCCAAGAGTGTAACCTTGCAGCATTTCTGCCAAAAACTTCCTTTCAGAAGAAGGATTTGTGGTCTGTTTTCAATTTAAATCTACATGGTATTATGTTTCTAAGGTTCCTAAACTTTAGGATGTATGAGGATAGTACTGTCTAGTTAGGTAGAACTAAGACAAGGATGAAGATAATGTCTCTGCCTTGAATTACCTTCTCATATGCTGGTCAGTTTTCAGCTCGGAGGCCATCATTAGCTTTGTATCCTTCCTAAATGTCTCCAGAAGAATTGCAGAAGTTAAAGCTGTGGCCTGCTAGGCAAATAGAAGAAAATAATAGTTTCATTATAGTTTTCATAAATTTGAGAAAGATGGAGAAAATCTTCCCATTTCAAAAGCATATGAAACTGTCTTATTTCTCGCTCTTTGCGACTAGCAAAACAGCAATAACTGTGAGAATTGAATTTGTTTTATAGCAAAAGCGTTGCTGAATAATTATTTGAATATTTGTAGGGGCTAGGGCTTACATCCTATTGTTTGAATTTCAGGCTTCTTACTTCCTTGAAAAGCTGCATTTAAATATTCTTTCATGGGTACTCTTTACCTGTGTAGATACTGGCCTGTGTTTTTGAAGGTACTGTTCAACTGCTGTTTCTACCTTGTTACTTCCAAACTTACATCCTAATATTTTTTGACCAAAAACGGATGAGAGGCAAATTTACAATTTCCATTCAGTCCCATATGAAGGTGTCTCTTCTACCAGAAAATTTATGCTACAGAATTTTTTCTGCTAGAATCTGAATTGTGATAAAAATAATTTTCGAAATATGAATTTTTGTTATAGACATTGTGCCCAAATTTTGCTACAGCTTAACACTCAACCACATAGAACAGAATACTATGAAGGAGAATTAATGGTTTAGTTCCATCTATACTGGCAAAGCAATTTTTTTAGCTAAGCTGGAAAACTTGTGTGGGTCCTCCAATACTAGTTCTTACAGTATAGGGAGGACTGACTTTTGTGACTCAACTAACCATGTTTTTTTAATTAGATCACATCCTAAAGGAAAAATGTTACTAAAACACCTGAAAATATAAAATATAAAATGGATTGGGCTTTTCTAGGAAAAGATACATATAAAACTATGCAAATAAAATACAAAGATGGCAGTATTGCTTGTAAAGCTGTGTTTAACAAAAGGAAAATTTAGATGTTCTGGCCGCAACAGTTCACAAGCCACTTATGTCTGTTCATGGGGAAAGGTGTATTAATTTTTGGAAGAAATGCTTGGCATTCAAGAATCCAGAATATCTTCTGAATTGACTAAAATCACAGTACTAGCCTTTAAATATTTTATTCCTATGTCTGTCTGGGCTGTGATTTTTCTGAATATTGTTTAGGAAGAATAAGGTAGGAGCATCTGTACTACAGCTGCTGTTCAGATAGACTGTAGACAAAACAGATGGCACAATTATTTTATTTGTTTATGAGGAGCCAGAAATAAGAAGGCTTTATATTCTTTTGAAGTGGGAAGATTTTCCTCATTTTCTTGAGATTTTCAAAAAAATGTTTGTCCAGAGGGTATTTCATAAACTAGGCTAGACAACTATCCAGCAACTCTTTTTATTTCTATTACATCAGGAAGAAGGAGATTCTTCTTTTTGTGTGTCATTTCTTGGGATTGCTAGATTTGATATGAAAGTATTTATTAATAGCTTCTACAAAGATGCTGTGATATATTTAGAAGAGCTTGCTGAATTTATTAGTAAGTGTGTGGAGGACAGACTGTTTTCTTTTTAAATAATTGCAAATGGAATCTGTTCTTTTTCCCTAATTTTCTTAATGAGTAGT
Source organism: Tetrax tetrax (assembly GCA_009806455.1). Lineage (NCBI taxonomy): Eukaryota > Metazoa > Chordata > Aves > Otidiformes > Otididae > Tetrax > Tetrax tetrax. The sequence goes on from WHYT01015852.1 coordinate 190,837, forward strand.
TTTAATATCTTTTTTTTTTTTTGTCTTCAGCTGTTAGATGTGGAATCAAATAAATCTGCTTTTAAATCAAATTCTGTAACAAGAAGGTCTTCTAATTAGCTTAATTTAAAATTAGTGTTTACTCAGTCTTTGTTATGTTCAAGTTTTAAAAATGACTGTAAGGAGAGAAAATCTGGCTATTTTTTATCTTTGAGCTCAGAAGCAGTATTTTCAAGCATTGATATTTACCCTTTTCTCTGAACTATTTATTACTTAAACAAAGGCTGACAGCAAAGCTCAGTCTATAATATGTAAATCCTTGTGGAAAAATAGTGCCAAAAAACTGTGAAAAAATGGGTCCAGGCAGCTGCGTCACAAGGTTTGACCACTTCAGGCTGGGGTGCCAGGAGATTTGAGACAGATGTTTGCAGACATGCCGCATGCCTAAAACATTTCCAGGGGTCGAGCTACAAATAGTGACTTAAGTGCAGAAACAGGAAAAGTATGCAGGAGGACACAAGAGTTTATTCACCCCTAGGTGCACAGCCAGCCTCTTTACATTACATCTGCCTGTCAGGGTTGGCTATTTAAGCTGTCATGCCCTTGGTATTGCTCTTTGTCTGCCTGTGAATAAAGTGCAGCATTGTGATTACTAATCCCACTCCAGTGACTTGACTTTAAATGTGGTTTTGGAGCGGATCCCGGAGTTCTGTTTGCTAAGCTTCCTACTCCTGTTTCAGAGACACCACTGGAGATCTATGAGAGAGAGCACTGCAGACTGCCCTCCTCCTGTAGACCTGTCGCCTTTTTCTCCCCCCCGCCCTCCCCGCCTTTTTTTTTTTTCCTAAAATTTTTTGAAGGAAATCAATGGATACCAAAGTGATCTGTTTATTTTTCTTTTTTTCTTTGCCTCCGCTGACAGTGGGAAATCACACTGGTCGTATCAAGGTTGTCTTTACACCCAGCATCTGTAAAGTGACTTGTACCAAAGGCAACTGTCAGAACAACTGTGAGAAGGGAAATACCACCACCCTCATTAGTGAAAACGGCCATGCTGCTGACACTCTGACAGCCACTAACTTCCGAGTAGGTAAGTACCCTGAAACTGTGTTTGTCCTTAGCTGTCCTCTCTTGACTAACAGAGGGAGGAGATGTTTTGTTATTAATACCAGTTGTGCATCTGTTACTCTTTGTTCCGAGGGTTGTGCTGAGTAGGAACCATTGTATGTTAGACAAGCTTTCTGGTATCCTTCAGAAATGTTCCCAAAAGTTGCTATTGTGTCATAGAAAAAAAATCCCATATTCTTCATCTGAATTTTCAGCTGTAGGGCTACAACATGCTAAGCTAAAACTTTTGTTAAAATTAATCTCAGAGAGTATGTGTTGGTAAATAGACCAAAAGTCAAATTCCACAAAAAGTTCTGTTTCCTCTTTTTGCATTTGAATAGATATCAAATGCATGTAAAATCTAGCTAACAGACTGAATCTGACTTAAAAAACTTATTCAGGAGCTCCTTAAAACTACAATCCTTTTAAAAAATACATCAACTTAAAACTCTTTCTTACTGCTGAGAGTAAATCAGATTTAATATTTGTTATTTTTAGAAACTGAAACAATAAGTCTAATTGAAGTTACTGAAGCCAGTAATTTCTCTGTTAATATTTATTCTTTCTGCTTGCTCAGTAAGAGTATCAACAGTATGCCAGTCTAAACCCTGTAACTGCTTGACTGTGTTGAAACAAATCCTGAAAGCTATCTAGGATAATGATTAGCATATTGGAACTGTACACTATATGATATTGGCAGGAATTTGTGTGCAAGTATTAGTCGTGTAAGTGAAGGGAAATATCTGGATACATACCTAAACCCTTTAAAATTTGTTGTTTCTTATTATGATATCCTTAACTGCTCTTGCAAAGTATTTTGTCATTGTCCTGAAAGTATTATAGTATCATTTTCTAAAAAAACTCTAAAAATTAATTATTTTGCTAATTTGTACTCAAAGAATGCCAGATATGAACAACGTAATTCTAGTCTTCGTCTAGTATAAACATAATGTCAGGCAGTGCTGAGGCTGGCCAATACTGCCCTTTTGAAAGTGCACTGTATTTTAGTCTCTGGGTGGGGGGGAAGCTATTCCAAATTATTCTTCTTTTCGTCCGGACAGATGATACAAAGAGCAGTTCCCTCATACTAGACTGTCAGACTGTGAGTGAAAGCTCTTGAAATTAATAACACGTTCCTTGATAATACGCATGTTTGTAAAAAAAGGTATAGGACTAATGATAATAAAACCAGTGTTTCAGAAGAGCAGTACGGTACATTTGGGGTTTGGTTATGGTTGTTCTGAGGCACTAAAAAAAGAAAAGGATTTTGTAAAGGAGTGGTAAAGCAAATAATGCAAACTTCTGTTTACTGTTAATACAAATTTTTACCAATGTTTTGGCAAGAACAACAGCAAAGTATGTGTTTTGTTTAATTTTCTGACCACTGTGAAAGGATAGGGTTATTCTTCCCCCCTTTTGTTTGACCTAATTTTTAATTGAAATTATGAAATGCTGAGAACGGGCAGTCGTGTAATTTGTCTGCTATGTAAATCTGTGCTGTAACATGACCGTCTTTCAAATACTTGAAAACTTGGAGAGTGGAAATTGACCTGTGAAGACGTGTTCCGCACCTTCCTTCCTGGCCTCAGGCCATGCAGCTCGTGATAATAGTGTACAATATGCTGTTAGAAATGCTCAACAAAAGCAGCCTATAATACTATTTGATGGAAAGATAAGGGTTATGTTTAAAAATGTATAAAAGCAAGTTGCTGCATGTGTATAGGGATTTTTAACCTGCTTGTAGCTATCTGTCTTCCCTGTTACTTTTAAAATACCAAAAGCATTCACTGCAGCTTTAGGTATCCTCATTTTTACAGAAGAGGAGTAAGAAAGAGGTCTAAACTGTGGCTTCGAGGCTCTCCAGTTAAAAAAAAAAAATGCTGCGTGAACTTAACTTCTTAATAGACAGAGAGGAGAGATCCTACACCTGTAGACTGAGTTCTTTCACTGATCACAAGTTTTCAGGAGCTTTTGAATCAGGTTTAAAATATATACGACTGAAATAATTTTTATCTATTCTCTAGCTAGTGCCCCTCATTAGCTTAGGCTTGTCCTGATAGAGATGTCTTCTGATACATAAAGCAGAAGTGATTTGAGCCTTCTGAGATCATTTATTTTTGTTATATTTTCAACATCTGTACTATGTTATACTTGTGCTTTTTGCTTTTAAGTCTCTGTTCTAAACTTGTGTACTTAACTTTTTATCCAAAATGCATAAAAATTCTTATTGTGATCGTTTGGCATTTTAAAAGTGCAACCATGAAACAGAATGTGTCAGCAAATACGTATTTAAAGCAATGAACAGCACTTTTTCAGTATGCTTTTTTTTTTTTTTTAAGTATTTGTTCTTCCTAAAACCAGAAAAGATAAATTCACATGCCGTATTTGGAAAACTAACTCCTATTACTAATAATAGATACCTGCTATGAGTGGGGAAATTTTGAAACTACTTTAGGTTCTTAGATCTAAATGCATTTCTGTAGCACGAGCAGTGTTCTAATGCACAAGATTGAGTTAAGATTCTCTGATGACAAATTGCAGTTAGCCATCACTATTCTTAGTAATACATTACTTCTAATGATGAGACAGAGTAAAGTTTTGTGTCTATCTTTTAAACTTTGTGCTGAACTTTGTAAACACGTTTTATTTTTGGAGAGAATAAGTTGCAGTGTCTGTACTGAACCTACTCAAGTTTTTCCATGAGTTATTTCAGATGCATAAAATTTGCTCAGTTTGTCGTTTCAGCTGAAACTTGGTATCAGTGAGTCCAGGCAAGGAATAAATTCTGTTTCCTGAAAATTTTATAAGATACAGCGGATAAGCCATTAAAAAGAAAAATCCACAACAAGAAACAGATTAGGGGAAATGTAGCTTTCTCAGGTAGCTGAGATTTTGGCTGCTGTCATGAAGAGCTCTAGCATTCCAATTGAAGGTGGTGAAAGCTTGGTATTTAAAAGGAAGGATCTCCTTTGTCAGTTTGTTTCAGTGAAACTTTGGGGGTTTTTTTCAGTTTCATTTTGTCAATGGAATATGTGACTGACCAACCTCCGATATTTCATTGGCTTGGAGAATGAAAGCATTTAATCTGAGTGGAAACTTTTGCTGAATAGATAATTCTCGTTATTCTATTGGATTGATGCGTGTGCAGTTTGTATGGTATTTCAGTTCTGATAGATCTACAGAGGTTGTAAAAGAGGGCCAGTATATGTGCATAGGAGAGGATGTGTATAGAATAACATATGAGATTTCTGTCTCATTCACTGTTGAAGTTACTCAGTGGTGTGTCCTATTTCTCCTCAAAACGATTTCACATTCCAAAATACCTGTTTTTAAAATGAATTTTCTCTCTGTAGGGAGTGGGAGGACAGTGACTAATTTGTAACTGTAAAATGAAGCAGTAAGGAATTAGGAAATACCCAAATTAATGTTCTTCATGCTCTTTATTTTTCCCCTGTTGTGCACATGTATTTGATTATAGATTTACATTCTATTTTTTTCCACAAAATCCCCGTCTCATTCATTGCACAGGAATGACAGAACTTAGTAAAGAAAGCAGTATTTTAATGGTTAGGTTTATATTCACTGTTCATTTGCAGCCCTGTGCCTACTTCAAAGCAGTTCATTCAAAGTGTTATAAATGAGAAGTTAAAAAGAGTTGCATGCTCTTCAGTGGAAGTGCATATCTTTCTGTAGAAATTTTGTGTGTGAGCACTTCGCAGTATCTGTGTCAAACGGAAACAGCAGCATTCTGCAGGTAGAGACCAAGGAGAGTTTAAGAATTTTTTTCCCAAGAACATAGGAGGTGGGTTGTGGCAGAGGTGGTAATAGAAATATTGCTCTGCTACTCCCCTTTACGTCACTCTAATGCTTATTAGTATCTCTGTTTTTAACATTCCCTTTACCTTTTCTTCTGATGCCTTTTCATGTATCCTGCACAGTTGTCCTTCCTCCTGGCTTTGCTGTGTGCAACCATAGTTTACTTAGGCCATTAATGGGGTTCAGAGAATATTTTGTTGGTGTGCTTTCCCTTGGAAGAAGGGCAGATTTTTAGGAACCCTTTGTTTCTTGTTTCATTGAATTTGAGTGAAAGTTAGTTTTTCTCCTACAGCTTCACTGGTCTTTGTAGGGAATTGTTGTGAGGTTGACGATGACAGCAGAATGTGTGAGTCAATATTCCTTGTAAGACCAGAAGGTGCTTATCCATCCTCCTTTCTTCTGTTCTCATCTATAAAAGGTCCATTTGTCTCTGGTCCTATATTAACATGTTAATAAGGATCTGCCAGACATCGTTTGGTGGAATGGTGTCATGGTGTCTGAAGTGAAAATGTATCTAGTCCTTTGTATTTTGAAGGACTAGAAACACTTATTTAATGATGAATTTTAAAACTTTCAGCATGGATGACAGTGATCTGGATATCCTGTACCCTTTTGATATAATGCTCAAATTATATTGCCTGCTGAATTTTGGCACTTTCTTTACTGGAATTTTATATCAAAAAATTGTGTTGACTCTGTACAAATATTTTGGGATAATTGAGGTTGTCCAGAAGTTTCCAATTATGTATAGACAAAAACTTCCAAGAAGCAGCATAAACATTTTACTCAAATTTTATTTGGTCTTCTGCTGAAAGTAATGAAAGAAAATGTATTTTAAAACAATAGGTTATTCAAAGGGTTTTAATAAAAAGAGTCACTATGCAATTATTATTCTAAAAGAATTTCCTATCTACAAAAGAGTCTAGAGAGCATGATTATTTAGAACTGTGAAACACATGATGGTGAATTTCTGTCAGTATTGTAGAAGTTAGCATTGCTTTTTATTCAGGCACTTCCAGTCTTATCGAAGAATTGTGTTCATTTAAAAATGGCAATGACCTGTAAGCGAGCCAGCACGTTTTTATCTGTAGTTTGGAAATCCAAGAGCAATGAATAGTGTTTTCTTGCCGCCATTTGCTATGTGTTAAAGTTGTTTCTTCGTAAGGTACATGCTATGCATATCCTACTACATTTAAGAGGTACTACAAGACTATGACATTTGAGGAAGACTGTTCAATAATGTTTGGTATGAAAAGGCATTTATTGTAAATAATATTGGAGGACAAATTTGATGATGTGTAAAGGCATATAAAAGACCAACAGCTTGTAGAAGTATTTGTTTAGATTTGCGAGAATTTATAGGCTCTTCTGGCAGTTTGTGAGGTGTACACTGTTTGGTTTTCTACCCATTATATTTTATTCTTTACTTTGTTGTACTAGCTTTAGTCAGACTTGCTAGGGTGCAACGAGTTGGAAGAGGTGCTTTCTTGTCTATTATAAAGGGGTATTTACTACTTGGTGAATGGTGTCAGCTTGAGTAGATAACCCATCATATCTGATCTAGGTAACTTGTGCCCCAGCAAAACACTGTTCCTATGGCTTCAGCTGAGACTTAGCAGATGTACATGTAGCTTCTCGAATGGAGGATTTAAAATAATTGATAACAAATGTCATGCAGAGATTTTTTGAATTCCTTTTGGTAACATAACTGAGGAGAATTGATTTTTTTTTTTTTTTTTTTAAATGCTTTGGTTTTCAACTTGATTATGTTCCATCAGACATCCTAACTGATGAGGGACTTATTTCAGGAATAACTGCTTCACTCAAGAGCAGCTGTATGATAACTTGTAGTCTGTTTTTAGTAGTGTATTCTCTGTGGGCAAGAGTGAAGTCTTACTTTGAAATGTCCTTGAGTTTTCCACTTAAACTTGTCCTAGTATTATCCTTCTCTGAAGTAGATACAATGTAAGAACCTTGCTGTTCCCCTGGTATTATCAGTTGGATCCTTTTACTGTCTCTGTAGTGGCTACCTTGTAGCCTTATTTGTTAAAAGTTTTGTTTCTGCTGCTCCTGCAGTAATTATTATTTCTGCCTTCTCAGACTTTATTGTTTTATGCTATTTTTGCTGCTGGATGAAATTATTTTTTTTTTTAACAGACACTGGCAGAGACTTAAAAATTTCAGAATTCTCGGAAAACTTGGTTAAAAGATTAACTTTTTAAACTTTCTGCAACGGTAGTCAAGGAAGTTGGTCAGTCTGTCAGTGTTTGTTTCTTGGGGTTGGGGGAAAATCAGGACATTAGGCTTTGTTCACTGCTTTAGCTGGTAATTTGAAATTTAGTCTGTATAAATCATGACCATTTTAAAAATATTTATTCATGCAGCAGCATTGTAATAGCTGTAGTACGATGAAGGCCAAGTATTTTTCCTCAGACACTGGACTGAGTGGCTAAAATAGAAAGAAGGACAAATAACGGTGGAACTATTTTATGAATTGTTTACATCTTCTGCCTTATAGAACATACTAGGTATTTCCTAGCCTGAAGAGCCAATGCAAAACAATTTGGGAGGAACCACTTATGAGCATCAATCTAACAGATATTGCTTTTTTCCAATTTCCCTTTGTTCTATAGAGTAAATTTGAGCAGACAGGAGAATGAATTCATTTACTTACAATCCAGACAGTGTAGTGTAGGCTTTCCTGATCTGAACCACTAGTGGACTAAAATTCTACCTTGTAATGTAAATGTACCACTCAGTAGTCTGAGCAGCGTGCAGGGTTTTAATGCATTTTCCATTATTGGCCACCTATGCTCAAATTACAAAGAAAATTTATATCTGAAGGATTTTGTTGTTGTTGTTGATATCCACATCCGTTCAGAAGGAATGCTTTCTTTCTCCCATGTATTTATCAGTACTTGTCATCAACAAATAGTTCTGGTTTCTACCATACAGCTTCCAGCATCTGTGAGCTCTTTCTTCATAATCTTAAAATAATTATTCAGATCTGACATCTTTCCCTCTGATTCTAACAGAGGCCAGATGCTAATTTAAAGAAAATATATTGTTCAGGCGGATACTTTTAATGAGGTTGAACTTAGACAAGCCTGTTAGCAACTCATTTCCACTCCCTTACTCACCTTAAGGACCTCAGACCATCACTATGAAGGAAAAGTCCATCTGCTCTCAAAGTACTCACCTAAGTGTGTATTCTAGAGAACACAGTTTTTGGATGTGCAGTCGTAGGAAAAACCACAAATGGAAATGGTACAAAATACACACCTGCAGCCATTCAAAAACACATGGGGTATGTTTCCCTCAAAGTTAAAGCAAAACAGAACACAAAGTTAAAATGCATAATGCTTTATTTTACTGTATATGGTTTTAATTTATAAGGATTAGTTTATGTACATCTGACTTGAAGTACTGTAAAAGAGAACTAGGAGTGCATTTATGTGAATGATTACATTGTTGCATATTCAAATAAACACACTACCTTGTACAGCTATAATTTTGTTATTGCTAAACCAAATGTCTTTGCACATACCTCACTGATGATCAAGTATATGCCAACTTTGGCTTAAAAAAGGAGAAAGTTGTCTTTGAATTATGCAAGCATAGAAGAGTCTGACAAATTTCTGTCCTGGTTAAAATATGGCATTTATCATGGATAGACTTCTTAGCAAATGGGCTTGTGTTTAATGTGTCCTTTTTAGACATAACACAATTAGAAGGATGCAAGCAGCTATCAGTGCTCTACTGATGGCAGGCTTTCCCTGTTCAACCTCTCTACTGTCTGTTCTGTTTTTGTTTATTCTACTCCAGATAATTCCCTGTCTCTGCACAGTGTAGCCTGTATAACTTTCACCTATCCATTACACATATCGTTAGTTCTTAGATTTGAGTATCACTGTACTTGAGAGGCCTGTTTTGTAGCGTAAAGGCACAGGGATTTCTGGATCTTTCTTTTGGAACATGAGCTATGTCTTCATTATGTACACATTAACATTCTTTGAATTTTCTATCTATCTGTAACAAATCTGAACGTTAAAAGGAAACTGTGAACTTTCAACCAGGGATTTACAAATGTGAATCAAGTCCATGGGAATTGTAAACTTTTTATTTTTCAAACCTCTTATGAGGTCTTGAGGGATACCAGTCAATGAGCAGAAAAGGAGGATTGGGTATCTGCTGCTTGCACAGGAATGGAGTTGAGTTTTAAGAAACACAGTTTGCAGAGAGTATTTCTCATCTGTATTTTATTCAACCAAAAACTTTAATTTGCCATGTTGATTGTATTTTTAGTTTAATTTAAAGATAACCTGAGCTATGAAGTCAATTTTTTATATTTGCTATTATTCAGATACTTCAAGTTTAGGGGAACTTTCACCAGTTTTTCATGTCATAATTTAGGAACATGAGTTCTCTCTGACATCTTCCTGAGAAGGGACTGCCTCTGTCCATAGATCGTATGGGGCAATGATTTCCAAACGTTTTTGGAGAAATGGATAAGATAAAGATGATGTAAACTATATTTTGAAACATTATTTTGAAAATGTATTTTATTTTTTAATGGTATAAACTCGTATTTCTTTTCAGCATCCCATCACCACCTTGGGTGAGCACATCCTGCTTTGGAGACTGCTGGTATAGGAAACCAAAGGAGACTGGCTTCATAACATAAGCTGTAATATTATCTTTCTGCAGTTAGTATGTGTCCATCATGTCTCTCTTACTTATTGTTGATTATATTAAATTCAATCTGTTACATTAGATACTATATATGTAGATGCTAGAACACCTTTTTTCAATCCAATCGGAATTTACGTAAGTCCAAGAATGCCTGTTGTGATAATGGGGACAAAGGAATTTTTTGTACTCACACGTATTTCAGTACACAGGGTCAGGTGTGAAGCTGTCAGTGGGGCTGTACATGGCTCAGAGGAGACTGGCACTGGACATGACCAGTCAGAGCACTAACTGTATTTTAGGTTTACGCAGCTTATGCAACAATTTATACAGCTATTATGTGTTGTTAAAAGAACTACAATGAGAAATGTTGAAGTTCTGTGTTTTTTAATGGATTTCCAACTGTAAGTTCTCTGCGAAGTAACCTTTATCCTTCCTACTCATTAGCACTGACTCTGCTCCTTTACTCGTTCAGAGCTCCAGGATTTGAGTCTCTTGCTTTTCACTGGTCTCCGATGACCTAATTTATTACTCAAACTGTGAATAATATCCTTCCCAATATTCTCATATTGTGTCACCTCCTCAAGGTCAACACCCCAGAAAACTTTCCAATTTCTTGTGATTTAGCTAGTGCCAGAAAATCTTAGATAGCTCATGTTTTTCATGTTTTTTAGCTAGTCCAGGATGATCTGGATTACAAGCTATTATTTGTATGTTAATGGGTATCCACTTGAAAGAATCTATTTCTACTTTATTCTTCTTGTAAACTTTTTCACACAAAAATGAGCACTGTGGTAATGTTACAGTAATCAGAGAGCAGTCTCCAGATGTTTGGAAATTATGGAAATTTTTGCAATGACTGGTGGTGTTTTTTTTTTTGTTTTTTTTTTTTTTTGTGCCTTTTTCTATTCTAAACATAATTTTGTTATTGGAGGATGTCTTGTGGTATAGGATGCAGTGGATCAGTGTTCATAGAGCCTTTGGATCTAAGGTTGGGGATTCATCTGACTCATCAAATCTTACTGAGGCACCTGAGTCAGGAGTCTACTAGTTGGTGATGAGAGACACCTTTATGGCAGGTTGGCCTCTGGATGGCCTGATTGGCCTTCTGGGTGAACTTCTCTTCACTGACAGAGTGGGAAACCTCAAGTAACAACACTCCTAACTTAGAAGGCTCAAGAAGGCACAAAAGGTTAAATGGAATGAATCTCAGCTTAAATATCTATTATTCATCATGGTAAGGATGCTGATGTCCGTGGCCAGTGTCAGATTTGCTTCTTCTGTGGTCCTCAGAGCCTTTGCATAACAGAGATGTGACTGATAGCTTAAATGTTTCTGAGGGCCTTTTGCCATATTTTCTGATGGTAACCAAGTAGTTTGATGTCTAAGAGCAGCTCTTTTCTCTGCCTTACACTATTGGGTGTTATTACTTTTTTACTCGATGCAAGAGTCCAGTATGTTCTCTTGGAAACAGTCTAATAGAAGAATGGTGTCAGAGCAGAGGATCAGTTCAGGGACTTCATCAGATTGTAACAGCTTAGTGTCATTATGGTCAAGTTACTCATTAATCCAGTAGTCCTTAACGGCAGGTAATGCTGCTCAGCTGACACTAGAAGGGAACGGTACAGCCTGGAAGGATTCTGTAGGAATAGAGATGCTTGTTGTTCATTGTTATCTGTTCTCCTGTTGAATTATTTTTCTGTCTGTTGAAAACAGACACATTAACACGTTAGTATTACGCATGCTCAGACCCATGTATACTGTACAGAGGAATAAGAGTCTTAAAAGCACTGGGAGCGTAGGAAGGGTTAGTTGGCATCAGACAGTGGGCACCTTGATTGCAGTGTTCCCACTTTGGCAATTAATAAGTTATTCAGGACTGCTTAAAATGATACCTATAAAGTCTAAAACAGCAACTAGTAGGTTTTTTTTTCCTTAGTATACTGATTCTAGGCCTAACTTTTGTGTTATACTCACTATATCAAGATCAGCTATAATAAAATCAATAGAATCACCACATGATCTGGGTAGGAGTGAGTCATCCCTTAACACTTCTTCTATCCCCTTGCCTCCAAAAATAGCGTCTGAATCATCTCAGATATTGAGAATATTAGAAGCAGATTTAGCAAAGAGTGACTCTGAGCATCATGCCTGTTAGCGAGCCACAATTTTCCTGTCAGTCATTTCTCAACTACCATAATTTTTGCTATACCTTTTTTATGTTAACGACAACTTTAGGCCATTTTTCATGATAGAGGATGCCTTATACTTCTCTGATAGTATTTGAATATTCTAATATTGTTTTTCAGCCATCCCATTCTGTAACACTTTAATAGCTTTTTGGCAGCTGTTGGTCAGATGGTGCTCATTTCAGTCACCTACACGCAGGCCTAGGGTTGCATTTGACATGTCTGAGGCTAGCTGGCTAATCATATGAGCATAGAAGGATGTGATATAGGTTCTATGAGACTCCCGTGCTCTTTGGACCCACACTGAGGGATGGGTGAAGCACCTGGAGGCATAGTAGATGTCTCTTGGTTAAGTTTGTGTACACATCTTCGTCACCAACATCAACTTTTCTTCCTGAGGTGTTTTAAACTACTGAGTTAAAAACTGAGGAGGACATACAAGTAGGACAGTGAAATTACCTTGTGTGTGTTCATTCTGGATTTCTTGCTGATCATAATGCTCACTCAACAAACGTATGTTTCTCTAAAATGTATTGCAGCCTTGTCCTTTAAGACCTGAACATGCTGCACAGTTTTCAGTATCAGGATCTCTCATAGTTGACAGTGTAGCCTCCATTAAAGAATGGCAGATGCCTCACTATTGGTATGCTTTTATAATGAAAAATTGAGACATAGTGAGACAAGCATGTAGACTGAGACAGCTTAAGTGTCTGCATCTGCATATGAGATGCCTGTTGAAACTTTTGTTATAGGCGATGAAGTTCTAGGAATTTGTTCAGCTCACTGTAGTACAGACACAGAGAACTAAGGCAATGCTTACTGGACTCTGTTTTCCCTTGGATGGGATCTCACAGCCTTCTCTCCCCAATGAAGGCAGCATCCCTCCCCTTTTTTCATAAGTAGACAGTTGTTTTTTAATGTATATCTAATTTGTTACACTTACTGCACCTTATTTACAGTGAGTTGACACTACCATTAAGTGATGCTCATCACTAGACAGCCTTTCAGCAGCTCACGTAAAGCTCAGTTACTTGTGGAGATAATGATCATTCCAGAAGCTGAGCCTGTAATTACCAGCTGAGTTAGAGAATTAATTTTAAATTGAGTATTTGCTGTTGGGAGATACGAGAATGTAAAACGCCTGAAGATGTAGTTGATCTGATTTTGTGATGCTTTCTTCTACTTGCGTTCCTTGGTAATTGCTATGTAGTGCTGCATTAAGTAGCATCACAGACATTCCTCCAATTAGACTTTAAGGTACTGTATGATTTATTAACGCTTTGTGCTGGTAGTGATATGTGGAGGAGTTTGAGAAGAACTAGTGAAGTACAGTTTGATTTAAAGAAATGCATCTTCCAAAATAGTGAGAACAACAGTGAAAACATTAAGAGAGTACGTAGACTGCATATTAGCAGTGAGCTTTCTTTTTTAGTGTTTCCTTTCTGTTTAGTTTAAATGTATTATTCTAGATTTGTAATGTAACTTTAAAAAACAACTGCTATAGTTCCTGGTTTTGGAATTATGTCGTCAACATGTACAGTGCAAAGAAAATGCATGTTAGTCTCTGAAGAAGTGTAGAAAGCTTATTATGTAAAATGATATGACTGCAGTCTGAAAATGGTCGTGGCCACACATAGCGTATCTACAGTAAGGTTTTTCTTCACAAGTGTTAAACATGCAGCAACTTTAAAATAGCTAAATTGATAAATCATCAAATAGCCGTAGGCATGATGAGAGCTATTGAGCTTCCTTAGTGCAATGTCTTTTGAAAAAAACATTAATATGTGCAGTATGGCATTTATTGGAGTAAGGAGAGTGACAGAAAGAGAAGGCTGTTTGGAAATGTCTTCATTTTTTTTTTCCTTTCTGTTGAGAGGAAGAATCCTTCTAGATTCTTGGCAGCATATTTGAAGTGTGAAATCATGCCTGTCCAGATGGCTTTAGTGACTATTACTTGGTCTTGTACTCTGTGGTTCTCAACTCTACTGAGCTCAGTCATGAGACTAGGCGCAAGCTGAGAACAGTTCTTTGATTCCAGTCCTCAGAGCTACCTGCGTTTTTCTCTAAATCTTTGTATATAATATTTCTTCAGTAAGGATTCTTTGACAAGTGGAAGTTAAAAGTAGAATTGATTAGGAGAAAAAAAAAAGATATGAAAAAGTGTGAAAAGATTGGAATTACTTTTGGAAGTATTCAGTCATGATTCAGCAAGGAAGAAGGAAGACATCAGCCTGATTTCATAATGATGAGTGGGACATGGGGGATCACTGACAGAGTCAATTGTGCAGAAAAGATTGTTTCTCTTTTGGAAGCGTTACGTTTGGTTCAGGACTGTTCTTTGTGGCTAATACTCTTGATTTTCTTTGAGACTTCCTCATCCTCCACCCATGAAAATGTGCATGATCCAGACAAGAATAACACCACAAAGCTTGTTTATTTTGGCCATAATTTGGTTTCGTTGTCTAAATAAACAGCAGTACTCATGACCTTTTAGAATTATTTCTATTAATGTACTGCAGCATTCAGAGTAAAAATTTGTTTCATAAGATCATTGTTATAATATTTACATGTCTACTGATTAGCAGTGTGAAGACAACAGTATAAGGGTCCACATTCAATATAGTTTCTCTATGTCACTTTCTGGTCAGAAGTCTGGCATAATGGAACATACCACCTTGAGTGGCATAAAGTTAACTTCTGAACATTTTTAGGTGTTTGTTTTCTTTCTCACTGAACAAATCTGAATGTTAATGCATCCACTGAAGTGACCAGTGCATTTTTTTTTCACAAATTGGGAGTTCATACGGAAAAGAATGTGTGTAACCCCTTTGAATAGAATCATAGAATGGTTAGGGTTGGAAGGGACCTTCAAAGGTCAAATAGTCCAACCACCCTTGCAAGAAGCAGGGACATCTCCAGCCAGATCAGGTTGCTCAGAGCCTCATCCAACCTGGCCTTGAATGTTTCCAGGGATGGGGCTTCCACCACCTCTCTGGGCAACCTGTGCCAATGTTCTACAACCCTCATTGTAAAAATTTTTTTCGTATTATCTAATCTAAACCTACCTCCTTCTAATTTAAACCCATTACCCCTCATCCTATCACAACAGGCCCTACTGAACAGCCTCTCCCCATCTTTCTTGTAGGCCCCCTTGAGGTACTGGAAGACCGCTATCAGGTCTCCCCGGAGCCTCCTTTTCTCCAGGCTGAACAGCCCCAACTCTCTCAGCCTGTCCTCATAGAAGAGATGCTCCAGCCCTCTTCTATATTATGTTGATGATAGTTATAACTACAGAAGTGCAGAATAAGGAGAAACAAAATCCTGGGACTGTAGAAACAAACTAGATTTTGGGGTTCTTACTCACAAATGGTATTCAAGTCTGATAAAAGCAGCCTCCAATGTACGGTGAAGTAAAGATGTTCTTCGAAGTATGCCCCTTATCTATACTGTTCTATTGTCTGTCATTCCTACTAATTTACAATTATTCATGTAAAAATATTACATGTTTGAATGTATACCATTTCAGGGGAATCTGTATTTGTGTAAGCTAATTATAAGTACGTAAACTAGTAATAAATCAAATGAAACAATTGACTAGAGAGATTTCTATATGACAACTCTTGCATTGTATTTTTTACTTTGCATCTTTTTGGTGTACCCAACTGAGAAAGTTGGTTGTTCTGCACTATTGTTCTGCCAACCTTTCCTGTGCTGATTTTCTAGCAGCACTTATGAACATTAATATATATATATCAATATAACTGCCTGTTATTATGCATATTACAGGGTATTAATCTACCTGATTTCTTGCCTTATTCTTAAGCCCTTGTTCGTACACAAGATAGCATTCAACAAAAGGAGACCAGAGGACAACATTTTCCCCTTCTTGTTGAATACTAGAGATTTCATTAAAAAGTGCTGTGGTGGGGAGGGTCATCCCCCACGCAGTACTACCATTTAGCACGTACCCTGACTCCTCTCTCAGCAGTAGCAGCGAGTAGCCATTTCTACAGCACTGCTTACATCTGGAACCAAATCTGATGCTGTCCGTACTGTTTAGATCAGTGAATAGCAGTGGTATGTAACAAGGGATTTGTGGGTGATAGCTAGGTTATTCACACAAGCAGGGCATCACTTCCATGTTTTCTGTGGTGAGCAGAAAAGAGCATTTTTCATCTACTGCTGGAGCTCTCACCATCAGATTTACTTTTAAAAATTGTGTTTGGTTGTTGCAATAGAATGTTTCTCTTAAAAGTTGTCACAATACAAACCTTAGGATAAATTCAGAGGTGAATGTAGATGTGATATACTATTAAATCAAGGCCACTTAAAGCTACTTTTCTGTTCTCCTCCTGCTGAGGAGCACAAGTTTGTAATATCAAGATTATCTTAATCTTACTTTAAAAAAAAAAAAAAATATTTGGTTACTTAACTTGCAACTTCTTTACATAACACCTCTGAATTACAACCAGGAATCTGAAGAGAAAACCGTTTAGTATGAAGTAGTTAGAAAATTAGAGGACTACAAGGAAGACATGGGGGAAAAGAAAAAATATGTAGAGTAAAAATGGAGGATAGCATTATTACTGTAGGTCACACCTCTCTGTCTTTTGTGAGTTACTGTTAGAGTTTCTGCAATTAGAAAGTTGAAATAAGTTTGGAGTGATTGCGCAGATCTATATATAGCACCTCTGGATTTCAATTTTTATGTAAAACATATGGTGTTTAGAGGCACTACATTACAAGCATGTTGCATATGGCAACGTTTCCCCTCAGTGAAAGCCATCTCTTCTTTCCTGTGAAAAATTGGGTTTGGTAGAACTGCGTCCTAGTCCCTGTGCTTTCTGTGTGCTCAGTAACATCATGGATGAAAGATGCCCAAACAGCTGAGGGGCATGTAGTAATGCTGGATAACTGTGTAGTACTCAGACAAAATTAATCTCCTGGTTCGTGATGCATCCAGTGGAAATATTGTAATCTAATGAGCAGTTTAAGATTTTTCTTGGAGAGCCTGTTGATGTAATCGAATAGTGCTTACACTTGAATAGTTGATAGCGTGTGAGTAGAAAAGGCAAAGAGTGATGAGGGAAAGTGAGACAGAAACTCGCATGTTCCCTGAAGTGTGAAAGAAGAGGAATTTGGACAGTCAGATGAGGAATATTTCAAAACCCCATCTTTATTTTCTTCTACACTGGCTACAGGAAGGGAGTTTCCATCCATCCTAAGGGCTTGTTTGGGTAAGGTTGGGCTATTTCTAAGGATTAGGAGGATTTAGGTGCTTGGAATTTGTTTTGTTACACATCATTTTGCTTAAATGAAAACATTCGTATTTGATTAAATTAGTTTA
This sequence comes from Tetrax tetrax, assembly GCA_009806455.1. NCBI lineage: Eukaryota > Metazoa > Chordata > Aves > Otidiformes > Otididae > Tetrax > Tetrax tetrax. The sequence goes on from WHYT01015852.1 coordinate 207,964, forward strand.
TATGAAGCTGTTCAAGTTTGAGTATCTTAAAAGCAAATTAGATGATGTAATTACATGGACAAACTGCATCGGTGGTTTCCTAGCTTCTTTGTTGATGACTTCATGCTCTATTCTTGTGTTTCCAACCCATAGCCATGGCAGCTTTTATCAGAATTCATGTTGCAAATGTTCCCCTTTTTCTATGTATTCAGCCTTTCAGAGAATCCCTCTCTGCTTGCCTCATTTGGAACAGTGATACCCACCAAGCTGTGCCAGGGGGAATTAAGGCCTTTGGATGCCAGAGAAGTCAAAGCTTGTTATTACCAATTGATTGCCCAGGATTGAGAAGAATACTTAAAATGTTTGTAATTCCTTAAACCTATCTCTATATTTCTAAGGATGGATGTTAATTTGTATTAAGAAACTGTTAAATTTGTTCAAGAATATGTTGGCTGATCCTTAAGAGGCAGTTGAGAAACTTGACTTACGGCAGTTCTGAATGAAGAATTTGTTGCCTTTCATAGGTCCACTAATACTTTCTTTGGTTTGTTTCTAAGATAACCATATGTGAAGTGAAGTTTCTTGCTGTCTTGTACAGACCTATTACCACATTTTTATCAGGCTCTGAGCAACTACAGGGTTTCACACCATAATGGGTATTTTTATTTCCTTTTTTTTCTTCCATTTTCGGAGGAAATGGTAAAAGCCCAGTGAGAGTCAGGTTCCAATGTACCCTTTTTCTGAATGCCAGTTGTGAACATACGTGCAAACCCAGCATCTTCTAATGGTCTCTCACAGCGCGTGGGTCTGGTTTTTGTCAGGAATGTCCCCTATGCCTCTGGCAGTGTTCAGCCATTCTGTTTGTTTAAGTTCTTTAACTTCAATGACAAAACAAAACAAAGGAAAAAAACTTTCATCAGAAGTTGAGCTGTTCAAACATACTCTGGCTTTATATCCTGTTCCTATCTTAAGTGGTTCTTTCCCCAAGGCTCTTTGGTCTTTGTTAACCTGAGATTCCCAGAGCCTTTTTGAGGAAAAGTAGTGTTTCCTTCCTCTGCCTTTTTGGAGGTTTACCCCTCCTTCAGCTCCCTTTTCTCAAATGGTCTATGTGAAATTCCAGCTCTGGTGAAGTCGTGTGCCTGTGTTTCCAGCACCATTTGTCATAATCAAATGTATCCTTTTCTCCTGGCCATAAACTACCTGAGGAAACATCACAATTATTGTGTTGATGTTCTTACTACACCTATTTAAAATTATCAGATATTTTATTTCAATATGTTTCATTCTTTATTTTTTTGTTGATTTATTGGTTGTTTTTTTTAAGTTCTCATAATACTTGCCATTTGAGATTATCAAGTTTTCAGTTTAGCCTGGCGATGACATCCTATTTGTTTTTACATGGCTGAGTGTAACTTAATTGTATATTTCAGAATTTTTAATTTTTTCGTTTCATAATTTTATACTCTCAGAATAGATTTAACATATTCTTATTTGAAGTTCATTCCTCATACATTAGGCCGGATCTTCAAGAGTTGTAAATCAGTATATCTGTAAACAAATCAGTTGACTAAGTGATTTGCACCACATGATATTGTGCGCAGTTTGGAATTTTTATTTTCTGTTACATGAAAATATTGAGAAACCAAACATTCTTCATTATTTACCTCATACAACACCTTTCAGTGACTTTTTTTTTTTTTTCATTTATTTGCGCAGTTATTTGTGTGAATATCCACAGCAAACAGTTATGAAAAGGGACATACAGGACCTCTCTTCTATTGATATCTTCTTTCCCAGTATTTTTAGCACAAACTTTTGTTTGCTTGAAATCAGAGCTTTTCACGTGCCTATTTGTTACCCAGGGGGCTCTTGTAGGAGAGGAAAGCCTGAAGAGCATCTTGTTATGCAGAGATACCTGTGCAACATGGCCTTCCAGACACCGGCTGCTTTATGGAACAGGAGCTTGGAAAAAATTAATTTATTTTGGTGGAAATTCTCATTATATTTGTATTATTTAAAAGTTGGATTTTACACATTACCTCGTTGCCTTGAGGCTAGAGAGGGTGGGAAGAAAATCTGTGGGATAGGCTTTTTGTACTCGAAGAATTCCCCAGTGACACTATTTCTGTTTGCTTTTGTTTGACTGTACTACTTTCAAATACCAAATTCCTGTGCCCTTAATGCTGCTTTACACTATTCCATCGTATGATGTAACTTTTGCAGGAGAACCACCTTAGCTTTCAACATTGCTCAGGCGCATCTGTACAAGAACCTACAATTCCTTGTATGTTGTCACCATTACAGTAAACCTGCTCGTTTGTGGCTGGTCATGGAGAAATGGTACCAGAGAGAGAGAGCTGTCATGCTTTAATTACTGCTGGGATCAAAAATCCTTCATTTTGCCCTGAATTAACAGGTATTCTGTAAGGATGTCTTTTATACGCTCAGATGAAGTTCTAACAGCATTGAGACCCCAAAAAGTGAGGCCTGCACTGATGTGGATAGCCTTCTGAAGTCAACTGAGCCTTTTAGCACAATGCTACATCTTGAAGTACTTTCAGTCAGTTTGTATGAAATGATAATGTGAGATAAGAAGAGAAAAATATTAAATATGCATTTGCAGAACAGAGTGGAAAAACAATTCTGACTGTTTACATTTGTGCGTGGACCTATCTGGTAATCAGGCATTGCTGTTCCAGACCCTGTCAACGTGATGTGAGGGTGCTCTGTGACAGGCCGGGCTGATTGCGCTGTTTCTTGAACATTCTTCCTGGGCCAAGTGAATTACACAGCTGGGTTGGAACTTCTTGGACTGCTGAATGTCCTACTTTGTCTTTTTGTGACACACAACACTGGTTCCTTTTCCAATACTGGCATTTTAGGGTATTAATAATAGCAGTAGGCTGAGGTGACACCACTTGGAATAATAAGCACTAGGTTCCTAATTACCTTGCATTATCTACAGTGTCTCATTTTTATTGTAATTCAAAAAAGACCGAACCATACCAGTTCAGCAAAATGCCATAATTACTGTAAAGTCTAGATTTTATTTATTTATTTTTAGTCAGACTCTTACCTTAAAGCAAACAAATGGATACTGTATGCTATTTCTACAAAAATCTTTGATTGCTGAAAAAATTACGTTAGTTTGTCTTGAATAAAAACTTATGCTATTTTTCCTGTTGTTTTTACAGAATTTAGTTCTTGAAAATGTTGACAGCTCTGCTAGATTATGGTTGATTGTAAAGTCCCCCATCATATTTTTAGAAAGTGCTGAACCATGCCTATTACTGTTTGTATCTCTGAGTTAAGAAATACTTTTCATTTGATGTTGACATTTTTCATGTTTCATCTGGTAATTTATATTGCTGTAAATGTACGAGTACTAGCTGGCACAGAAGTAATTACCCTAGTCTTTATACTGGAGTTAAAATATTTTAATACTTTGGAATTTGTCTCTGAAATCATTTGAGTAGAATCACTAGATATTTTTATTATCTTCATGGGTGGGTATACAAATTAGCTTTTTTTATCAGAGAGATAAATGTTAAGCAAAAATCTAGATACTCCATAAGGCATGGTTTTCCAGAGAATAACCAAGGCTTACAGTGAAAATGGAAAAATTATCCCCAGTACTGTCTACACTCTGGTGAGTTTTTCCCCAGTCTTCCAGGGAAGTGTAGGTGGTCCAGGATTTTCAGAAATGGGAGGCTGGCTGAGTAAGAATACCTGTACTGAAGCATGAGTATGATGAGCAGCCAGGCACCATACTAATTTAGTGTCTTGCTTAACAGCATAACGAAATAAAATAGCTAGGATTTTTAAGGGAAGAATGTGCTCACTGCGTTTGTCATGGAGAGAAGATGCAAATCAGGCAGAGGTCAAAAGGAGGGTTTGTCATAGAAAGAAGGTGCAAAAGAGGCAGAAGTCACAAGGATGGGAGGGGAAGTGGTTCTACTGCAAAGCAATGAAAAGCGCATGTCAGATGGAGAGTTGTTCCTCAGATGTTGGAAGAACGAAGCGCCCCAGCCCTATTCCTTTCCTCCTCAACTTCTGTGTGATATGTAGTCCAATAATACTAAAGCAAAAGTCATTAACAAATTCTTTATTTCCGTTTTTATTTCAGTTATTTGCCATCTTCCATGCATGAATGGAGGCCAGTGCAGCTCTAGAGATAAATGCCAGTGCCCTCCTAATTACACTGGTAAACTTTGTCAGATCCCTGTGCAGACTGCCAGTACTCCAAAAGTGTACCATCACCCAAAACAGGTGAACAAGGCTGTAGGATCACAAGTTATCCACTCTACTCATACTTTGCCACTGACAATGTCTGGACAGCAAGGTGTAAAAGGTAACTTTTTTCTTGGTGGATATTTTTTCCTTTGGAGTTGATTTTATTAACTACTTTTGGGTGTCCAACGAGTAACAATAGTGATCTGTCTACACAGTTTGAATCTTGACACAGCAGCTTGAATTGTGAGCTCACCAGAATGACTGGAAAGTATTTTTGCTCAATGACTGAAATAATAAGAAATAACAGTGCTGTTGAAAAGTGTTTATAAGTGAATTTACTTTGCTTTACGGTGAAATTTAATGCAGATTGCAGAGTCAAAGGATAAAGCAAGGAGCTTCTTCCAGGAGTGTAGACATGTTCGAAGAGAGAATGATTGTTGCTGAACAGAGCCCATAAATTGCAGTATACCTAGATAGAAAGTTGCAGGTGATTCCATGGTTACTAGTGGGTGGAAGAGACAATGCTTTTCAACATTAAAAAAAAAATTAGTCTAATGTAAAACTAAAAATACACTCCATGCTTATCTCTTATATCATTTAGTAGAGTCCTGTAAGTTAATTCTGTGGTGAACTTTTAAATGTAGATAGACCATAATATGATTCAGTTAAACAGAACAATCTTTCCAGGTCATATAACAATATCATAGAAAAAAAAAAAATGATAAGGCTTTCCTATTGGTAATGCTCTGGAGAAGGCAGAGGATCAGAAACAAGAAAAGCTGTGATGTTAATAAAATTTTGCCCGGTCAAAGAAAGTGCAGTTAGCTTCAGGTTCCCATTTCCCCTAATACTTTTTTTGTGAGGTAACAAGTTCTGGTGACCTTGACGAGAAGTGTTAAATTTTTCCTGTGTCCTATGTCTCTAGGGAGCATTTTATTTGGGTGAGATCCTGTCCATATGGAGAGACCCTTGGAATTCACTTTCACAACTTATGAATTAATGTGAATTTTGTTTGTTCATTTGAATTGCCAGATTGTTTTGGTTTTGTTTTTGTTTTCTGGTCAAGGATAATTTTACAATTACATCTCCAAGTTTTCTATCTCTGAATAAAAACAAAATATATGGAGGAAAGATAAGTGGAGGCTCAGTTGTTGACAATTAGTTCCTGAATAACTTTGATAAAAGAGGTCAAGCACAAATACAGGCTAGGTGGAGAATGGATTGAGAGCAGCCCTGAGAAGGACTTGGGAGTGCTGGTTGGTAAGAAGCTTGATGTGAGCTGGCAATGTGTGCCTACAGCCCAGAAAGCCAACTGCATCCTGGGCTGCATCAAAAGAAATTGCCCCATCCCTGGAAGTGTCCAAGGCCAGACTGAATGGGGCTTTGGCAACTTGGTCTAGGGAAGATGTCCCTGCCTATGGCAGCGGGGTTGGAACTAGATGATCTTTAAGGTCCCTTCCAACTCAAATCATTCTGTGATTCTATGATATGTTTGTGATAAATATAATGTAATTTATAGAAATTCTGTTTTCAAAAAGGGACATAACTGTGAAGGAAGTGTTGACACTATCCTCCTGGAAACTCAATATTTTCTAACATGCTTTTAAGTGTGTGTTCCATCTTTTCAGTGGATTTGTTCTCTAGGAACTGCTACACAGTCCACTGGGAAATAGTTCCCACTGCCATTTTGGAGTGTTAGTCCCTAAAGCTCCCCAGAACTTTTCTGACTCGGGATGGAGGGGAGGGTGAGAGTGGAGGAATGAAAGAAGAAGAGAATATAATTACCTAAACATTTAGACATTTAGCAGAGCAGCAATTTATTTCTGTGACTATGTAATTCCAGATCAAACTGTTTTAGACAATACAGTGGACCATTAAAAAAAATATTTAAGACACAGTTGTTTTTCAGATTTAAAGTTGCTATCTTAAAATGCACAATAGGTTTCTCATTGCTAAAGACTTTGACCTCTTGAATATTTTTTTCCTGACCCTCAAGTCCTCATCAGAACAATCAACAGACACAATGCCTTTTCATCTCTTTCCATGCCCAAATGAGGATGTTGGATTGTGGAGAAAGGAATGTTTCATTTCTTTCAAGGAAAGAATAAAACAGTTCATCCTGAAATGGTTGGCAAAAAATAAAATTAATCAGCACATCTGGGCAGTGATCCAAGACCTGCAGAGGAGATTGTGGTAATAATACTACATGGGAGGAACCAGCCTAAATTTGATGTTTTCAGCATCTGAACATCTCTAGGTGGATTGATAGATTAAAACAGAGCAATTCAATTATTTCTTCTGAGGGCTAATAGATATTTTTTTGTTTGGTTGGTTGTTTTTTTTTTTAGATTTATCAGCTGGAGAAACTAGTTGAAGGGATCCCTCTTCATACATAAAAATGTATGATAATAAGTTGGGGTGAATCTTGTCCTTTACACAGACAGACTATGCTGTCTTGTCTTGTCCTTCAAAACCAGTCTAGTAGCCTAAGAAGGGTCTTACTGCTTGTCCTTGTAACACTGAGTCTTTTCCATGTGGGTTTACCTTTAACAGAACTTATGTAGCATGAATTTTGCTTGAAGGTTGTTTTCTGCTATAGGCAAGATCTGAAGAGCCATTAAGGCCCTGCAGCCATATTTTTCTGACTTTCTACTACCTTGTTCCTGATGTTTCTATCTTCAATATGTTGAAGATTTTCGTAAATGAAACCATGTAGGGCACAGTAAAAATCATAGAATCATAGAACAGTTTGGGTTGGAAGGGACCTTTAAAGGCCGTCTAGTCCAGCCCTCCTGCAAGGAGCAGGGACATTTTCAACTAGATTGTTAAAACAAAATAAGTTTGTTTCTTTTAAGGAATTTCTATGTAAGACCAATTAATACTGAAAATGTGTCTAGAGAAATAAAAATAATGTGAAAAAAACAAGAGCAATTTCTACAAAATAATATAATTTGAAAGCAGCTAAAATAAATGAAATATACTTCCTGGGAAGTGGAGCTGTGAGGCTGAAATTTGTAAATAAGAACTGAAAGTGCCTAGTCAAGTTCAAAAGAACAATCTGGCCTCCTAGAGGCAGAAGACTCAACAATCTGGCATACGTTACAGAGGAAGCAGGCCAAATTATATTTATTGGTGGAAGGGCTGTTACATCTATTGGATTGACTGGCCTTGAGTAGTCTGTACAGTACTTGCCCCCACTCTCCAATAATAACTTGAGTTACGTGTTTAAAGGGCATTTTGTGTTTCAATGAAAAGAGGCTTGAGGGTTAAACAGTTCTGTGCCCATTATGTTGACTGAAGGGTCTCAATCTATATACCTAGACTTAAAACTACAACTGTATTTAAAAACAGAAATAGCTGAAAAACATTTCCTCCCTCTTTATCTGCCAAATCCTGAATTCAAAGTTCAGCAAAGGGAGTGGTGATTTTAGGTGGTTGAGATGCTGGCGACTCTGGCGGGACAAACTTGGGACTTGGCAGGTATATAAAGGTGAACAGATAAAATCTGAAGCTTTTTCTGTGTTCCAAAGGAAGATGATGGATCTGAAAAAGAAAATAAATCTTATTATATATCCAAAAATAACCCAGTAGAGTTCGAATTCTGGTTTGAATGGGATTCTTGGTACACAGTATGACTACAAATATTAATATCACACCAGCCAATTTGGACATCTATGTTTATGTAGCAGTCTTTACAGGCCTATAATGTTGTTCTTTCCTGTGTGAAGAATTTTCATTTTCTTGCTTTGTTTATGAGACTGTATGCATTCTTTCAGCCTTTGCTCCAACCCCCAAATTTGGGTTTCAGTCATTTTAAGGCATCTGTAGAAATTTTAATATAAAAAAAGAAATATCTTTTTTGACAGATGTGTTCTTTGATATTTTGACATTACCAATTTTTCTTATGTGTTTTTCCTTCAATTATTTCAGTGAAGTTCCCTCCTAACATAGTGAATATCCATGTGAAACATCCCCCTGAAGCCTCAGTTCAGATCCACCAAGTTTCAAGAATTGACAGCACATCAACAGGACAAAAAGCGAAAGCACCTCAGCCAGTACATCCACAGGTCTCTTACCAAGGTCTTCCATATCAGAAGACCCAGAAAGGACATACTACTTACACAAATCAACAACCCATTCCTCATATGTTTCCTGTTTCAGTTAAAACTCAGCTTGGACGCTGCTTCCAGGAGACTATTGGGACACAGGTAAGAAATGTTTGCTAAGGCTTTTGAGACAGGTGGCTTTAAAACAACATTATAAAAGAATGAAAAAAATTTTCAGCAGTTGCCAGGAAAGGACACATTTGACATCCTTTTCCAAAAGAAAATTATTTTTAGAATTTAAAATTTTTATGGAATAACTTTTTTTCTGAACCTTCTTTTCCTTCAAGCTAATGTCGGTATTTTCTGTGGACTTGGATCCCTGACATTTTGATTTCAGTTATTCTGGCCGTAACTTCTCCATTTAGAAGTTATTTCTCCAAATAAAAAAAAAAAATTACTTAAATCCTAGCTCTGTCTTTCCTGATTGAACAACTAAGGTTACACCATCTTTCACAGCTTGAACTGTCCTTTAGTTTAATGAGTCTTATTGCATGTGTATCTCAACAGCCAGTGTTTTTCAAGGAGTTACAGTTTTCATTGACATTCCTATTCAACAGCTTCGTATGTTTTACAGTATTGTAGGCTAACATTTTGAATCTGTTGAAATATGATCATTGGATAAGGTAGAAAAATCATGAAAGCCAGTCGAATGTTTGCTAGAGCATTAAAACCTTAGTTCAGTTTCAGATATGTTCACATCAGTTTTTACATACGACTATTCAAAATTGCATATCTTCTTTCAGCTCTTGAAAGTACTTAAATAAGTGACACAGTACTATAATTTTTGCATATTTACATACATCTGTAAATATACAGAGTGAGAAAAAGCAATATGTGAAGAGGTTGTAAAAAATTATTAGTACCTTGTTATTTATTGCTTATTATGTTGCTGAAATTTAACTTTTCAGATCAATTTATTTTTTTAAGCTGAATGTGTGCCTCAGGCTGAAATTTTGTGGGAGATTTCAGAGAAATCTGCAAACATTTGTTAGGACGTTGGCAGCAAAATTCTCCTAAGATTTCACTTGAACAGAGCATGGTCTGCCTTCTCCTCAAAGGGACAGCACCCATCATCCCCAAAATGCAGGATGGGAGCAAAATGTCTTTTACAAGTGTTTCTTGTAGCTGGAAAAAAAAAAAGGAGGGGAGGGGGAAGATACCTCACTCAAAGGGGCAAGGAGCTTTGGAGAGCATCAATGATGGGAAAAACACAGGAGCAGAAGCAGGATGAGGGTAACATAGGTGGCAGATCTCAAGGTAGTGACAGCAGTTACCTTATGAAACCTCAAATTGAAATCACAGTTCCTTAATCTGTCATTCTCTCCCAGCTCCAAAGAACTGACTTTTTTCCTGTAAAATATTTTTCTCTTTTCCTTTCAGTGATTGGCTTCTGCAGTTTAGAATAATTCATGGTTTCATTTTTTACAAATTTCACTGATCCTTTCAGTGTCAGTCTTGGAGAAGAGCATAGTAAGAATTTCAGAGGGCTTTTGCTATTTAATTTAATGGTTCAATTTAGAAATGGAATTGTAGCGTGGCATTTTGTAAACCATTCATATGAGATCTTGCCGTAAATACAGATTTTAAGTGACTCATTCACATTTCAGATTTGAACCTGAAATGTTAATATGGTTTTCCCGCAGTCAGACAATGCATATTATTGATTTGTATGTTAAATATGCCTTGAACTGGGAAAGACACTTTTTTTTTTTTTTTACTCTTAAGTAAATCTATTCTAAAATAACTTGCTTTTCTTTCTTTGATAGCTGTTTTGCTAAATATGAGGGTCCTCCTTGTTTGTTCAGATGGGATGCTAAACTGAGATTTCCTTATTAGCAGCAATGTCTTGCAATGTCTGGAGCTTATGCTGGATAATTTTGATATCTGTACTTTTTGCAACAATCATTAGTGTTTATACCTTTTTTTTTTTTTTTTCAGCGTGGATTGTATATTTGGTTTCAGAAATGTTTTATTAAATACCCTGGGATCAGAGATGACTTTATTGTCTATAAAGTAGATTGATGGAAGAATACGTGTGTGGCCTCATGTGGGCAAATCAACCAAATTAATAAAGACTTTGATGAACTTATTCTGGTTCAGGGTCAAAGCATGGGATAAAAACAGTATCAGAATCTGTGCTGTGGTTTTGTATGTGTGACCTCTACCATTTTGTGTTTTTCCCTATCTCTTGTTCTCTTCTTTTTCCTTGAAGTTCAGCTGGTCTTCAATTTACTCTGACTTTAATGCTTTGCTTTATTCACAACCTTCTGTGGAATATTTTTCATCTCCCAACACATTCTTCCTCACCCCACCTTAGTTAAATTCCTTTACTGTATCTCATTCAAAAACAGTAGTCCTGAAAAAAAAGTAGGATAGCTGTTATACTCAGATCCCAGGACAGCCAGGGTGTATTTTCTGTAGTTTGTTTCCAACAGAGTGCATACTTTTAAAATTAGCAGCTAGAGCCACCCTGAGCAGAAGCTTGGAGGACATTATGATACAAATGTTTGAAGAATCTGGTTGTATTCTCAGGCCTCCCATCACTCCTAATTAACAACATAGGAATTCTTCTAGACCTCCTATTTGCTTAGCTGTCTGTAGTATCATAAGTGACTATAAACAAAGGCAGCAACCGTGAGAAAAGGGTAGTAAAAGATGTGTGAAAAGATGTCAGTCTACAAGCTTAGAGGGCCAAGAGGAGAGAGAGAGGGGCTAGAATAACAAAATTCTTAGTTTAATTAGAATAGATTAATTTTAATTATAATAAAGATGTATGTTCTCATAAATATATATACACATGGATGGATGTGTCGCTTAATTGTGACTGTTTTCTGAAGTGTCTTCAGTGTTAGGAAATAAAGTGGAAAGAGCAACTATAAAAGTAGTATTAATATTTCAATTTTTAAAAAGTAATATAGGAAGCAAATACTGTTCTGGATGGTTGTCTTTTCTACTCAAGTCAATTTACTTTTCCTGGCTGCCTCACTTTTCTCTGAGTGGAACACTTAGCAATTATTTCTCCTCTGGGAGATGTTAACGATGATTGGTCCAGGATAGCTTACCATGTTACATGATAGCTTACTATGATATGCAGCATACAGAAGTTGTGGTTCATCCAATGCTTTCCTAGTACCAGAAAGATTTTTGAGGGTATATCATAAAGTAACAGTTAAGCCGCAGGCCAGAAATTTATTCTTGTCATAAAAATATGGGAAACAAACCTTCACCTAAACTTGCACCTTGTTATGTAGAAAATGATGTTGAGAAAATAGAGACTTGAAGTTGGGAAACAGATACAATGGAAGCAGTAGAACAAAAATCCCACCCAAGGTGGAGAACAGTAAATTTCTGGGAAGTGCTGTGTGTTACAGTACCTTCAAAAGCTGGAGACTGAATGTGCTGTCCTGCAAGGTACTTGACAGCCATGTAGTCATGTTTCTGAAATCCAACGAGCAGGTCATCTTAGAGCATTGATTCTCTGAGCCCTATTTAAAAAGCAAGCAAATAAGGAAGATTGTTTCTCTTCTTTAATTCCTCCTCTTCAGCTGCTTTTTGTTTTAATTCTAACAAAAATGCCTTTAACATGACACAGAATAACTTGTTATTTCCCAAAGTACTTCTACAGTCTCAGTGGTGAACATAGTAATGATTGTGTTGGTAATCTCGAGTCTGTTAATTTTGCATATGATTCCTTTGCATTTAAATTGACAAAAGAATGCAGATGATTACTGTCTGTCAGAATTTATGTAAAGATAATTAAGTGCCACTTTTTTTTCCCACCTTAAGATTACTTTGAAGTATCTACTAAGTATAGTCATATGTTGTCCTATGGTTACTGCATTTCAGTATTTTGGCTAGAAAAGTCTTTTTTTTTTTTTCTCAAAATTGATTTGGTCTCTTTTTTTGCTTGACTGTAAAGTGAGATTTCTTTTTGCAAAGCAGCAAGAAATTGGAGAAGCTGCTACTTTCAAATTTCTCTAAAGCAGGCTCTTTCTGACTAGATTCACAAGTAATGCCGTTCTCTTCAGCAGATATTTTTTTAGTATCAGTTTTGCCAAAGGAGACTTCTGGTGATCTCAGCATCTATAATTTAGAAACAAAATAAAAAATAGTTATTTTAGAGAGACAAATATTGAAGTTGTTTTCCTGGCTGAAGGCAACATATGCCAAAAAGTCAGGAAGAGAAGCTAGTTAAGAAGTCATGTCTGCCCATGCTTGATCATTCTTCCTCGCAGTCCCTCGGTTGTGCTGGTGTAGCTGCTGAGAGGAGCTGGACTGCACTCTGAAATGATCACTGAAAGAATTTAAAAAAATACAGGCTTCTGACCTCCACTTTTTGTTGCAGTATTTTAAATTCAGGTCAGTTCCAGGTTGCAGTTTTTGGGAGATACGTTCCACTCCTCGCTTGTCAGTTGTTGCTGAATGATGCTTTGTCCTTCCCTAGCAAGTGCTTTGAAAGGTGCTGCAGAAAAGATCCATGCTTGTTACAGCTCTATTGGGAAGGATCTCTGAATTAGAGTTGTTCTGGTATTGTAAAGTGAAATTTGATGTATTAGAATAATACTTTGGAAAATCATGTTAAAGAAAAAATATATAACACCTATAGGAAACAATGGAAGCGTATTTTGGTAGATTTAAAAAAATAAATTAAGCTAAATAACATTAATGGTGAACCCTAGAAAAGACTTTATTGAAAATTGTAAGGGCAGCCTTTTTTCAGTGTGATCAAAACACACATGTGTTCGAAAGTGTTTCAAATGCTGCTTAGTTCTGAATAAATAACAAGTATATCCGATAACAAATGTTAGTTGATCAGCATCTTTAGTGGGATGAATTTCTATGAAAATAGTTTTGGTGCTGTGTTTCAGTAATGTATTTTACAGGAAATATTTGATTTGATTTGAGCCACACCATTGGTAGAATACAAAATAAGCCAAGTGGCAGCTGGCAGAGGTCAGAAATTGTCAACATGGTATCATGATATAGATTCTGACTGCAAATCATTAAGCATTTGCTTAACTTCAGACAAGGGCATACACTGATCGGGTACTTAACTTAGAGAATATACATGAAGTTTTTAGGAACTGGGCTTAGATCACTGAGTTTTTCGTGATGGGAAATATTAAATGGAGGCTTAAAAGATTTTGAGTTAGAAATCAGCAGCAAAATGTGTTGATAGCTCTTAATGCATAACCTACTGTTATCGGTACTACTGTATGCAAAATAGTTGTAGTATGTAGTCTGGAGGTGATGACAGTAGTAATTCCAGTTGAATTTATTCATTCAACTGTATAAATATTGCTATTGAACGTCAGATTTAACAAAACTTTTCCTATGGAGGTAAATTTTAAGTATTTTCATTTTTTGACATCTGTATGAAATGAACGTCCCTATTTCTATTCTTTAGGCAGGAAGAATGGTACAAATAAAATCTTGTGCTTCATACTGGTACTTTTTCTCGTACAGCACTTTTTAAACCTCTTTTCTTTAGAATAGTTTTAAAAATACCATCTCGTAAAATGAAATAACTGTCTGGAATTCCTTGACGCTCATGGTTTGGCTTCTGAAGTTTTTAAACAAATAGACTGTCAGAAATCAGTGTGGATTCATTTCCAGGATTAATGCTTCATTCGCAATAGATTCTTTGCAAGATCAATACCCTGAAAAATCAGAAGATTAAAGATGTATCAGATACCAAAAACACCAAACATTGTTTTAATTACTCAAATAGAAGAAAGCTGGATAATTTTTACTTGCCTATGAAGAATGTCCTGTTTAAGCCAAAACAAATTCTTTACCAGTTCTTCTAGAAAGTCTGGAAGTATTTAAGCTTCCCTACTCTGCTTGTGAGACAATGCCTGTTAGTGAGCCAGTGCTACAAAGGATAATACTCTTCATTTGTAACAACCTGTCATTCAGCTGGTCAGTTGAGCTAATTAAGTATGTTTGTTAATTGTTTCAGTAATACGGTTTATTAAGTTTGAGGTTTCTTAGCTATGTTTGTCGCGCCTGTAGGAAAAAAGAAGCAACAATCCAAGGTCTGTGCCTGTTGAATAGTTTACAGAAAGTTAAACAGTGTATCCATTCACTTCTACTATTGTGGTATGTGAAATGCAGCCTTTTGAGCTGAATCCCAGAGTCATTAACTATTAACTCCGGCAAAGCACCTATCGATTTCAATCATAGTTAATCATGTGGCACTCCTTTATTTATGCCTGTATTGTGGTTTTAACTAACAGCTCGTGACAGGGATTTGTAGATGGGTTACGGAGGAGTGAGAGTCCCAGGAAACGTTGTGGTCCCTTGGCCAGAATCCTCTGCGGTTGCCCTGAGTCTAATTGCCAGACATGGCTCTCTACTGTACTTTAAAAGGAGCTGAATAAATTTCTTCTACTGCCTTAGTAGAGGGATTTCAAGGATATAATCCTTCCTTTTCCCTGGCATTGGAAAACACATGAAGCCCTGGTGGCAGTGCACAACTCAAGTACTGTTAGCGCTCCAAGACTGTGGAGATGGGGCTGAGGCTGGAGTCTGGTCAGAGGAACAAAGAGGTGATGTGGCTTGGGGTGGCCCTTTGTGCACCAGCACAGGGTCAGCCAGAATTTCAGTCTACCAGTGGGAATATTCAGTACTTCCTTCAGTTATATAAAATATTGGCATAGAAGCCCAGGCACGCATGGGGAAAAATATGTGAATTCGAAACAATACTTTCAGTGTCTGTGAGTGCTTTACCCAGGAAGAACTTTGTTTTATAGCGTACCATGTGTGCCTCATAGTGCTGCTACTGCTGCAGCCTCTTTCAGCACAGTTGAGCTCTTTTATACCAATGCTTTATGACTGCTTTGCCTTCTGAACCAGTAAGAATTATCTCCAGATCAGAAACTTGTGACAGAAGTATCATTCATGAAAATCTGTTCTCTTCCAAAAGCCCTCAGGAATACAGGCTAGATTAGTTTAAAATGTGTGTGGATGATGGATAGAAAAGTGCAAACGTAAGCTTAGGGAATGGCATTGTCTTCATGTATAGTGCAAGCTGTATGCGTGTGTTTAGGTTCTATCTTATTTTAGACTCATGTGTTGGAGTTGTGTTGAATGGTAAGACAACCTAAAAATAGTTATGGATCCCCCCAAGTGACTTTTCCAGTCACTTGTGACTCAGAGACTGGAACAGACTGTCTGAAGAACTAATGAGTTCTTCTGAGTAGTAGTAAGTGGGTAAGACTTTTGAAGTGGATAGAAATTACCTGAAAGTTTTTAAGACCTGTAGAAACAGAGATTTGGTTCATTAATGCTTAGGGTTTGTGAAAGGGAGGAGCATCTTAAGACACTGTAGCTGGCTGCAGTTTGTGCAGTGCCATGAAGTGTTGAAAGTATCTGAAGCACTATTGGATGTATCAGAGAAATCAGGGTTTACTAGCCATAGAAGAGCTCTGTTTCTGCTTGGCTTAGGTCTTTGAAGAACAGTCATTTTTTCTGATGCATAGCTCCAAAATTACACAGATCTTACACCACTAGGAGCCCCATGTGGCAGTTGCTTTTCCTCGCTGGCCAGTTTCTACAATGATCTGGACGCTAACCAAATTATCATTGATTCTTCAAGCTTTAATTCACCATAGAGGCAGTGGGAGAAGCAGCTTTAATCATTGCCAGTTTTTACTGACAGGACTATGAACCACAGTTGCCAGATGACTCAGACTTTGGCATCCTTATTTTTGCTCATGGTTTTTATATGGAAATTTGAAAAAGTTATGACCACAGAGATCATGATTTTCAGTAGAGTGCAAATGCTGTAGCACCACACCTAAACTACAAGTGGGCTTTAGTCCATCTTTCTCCTTTTTTTTTTTTTCTTCTTTGTTTTATATGCTTTTTATTTACTACTGTTAAAAGATACCTTTTCTATTCTGGGGAAAAAGGAAAAAGGGCCAGTTCATGATGGCATGTTGGCTATCATGTTAGTGGAGTCTTGCATTGACACACACGAGCTGCTGGGATGTGTCCTTGTGGCTTGTGACCTTGCAGAGGGTGTTAGGTAATGTGTCTCGCTGCCCAAATGCTCCATTTCTGAGATCATAAGGGGAGGTGCAGCACCAGCCTCGATTCCTCCCATTTCTTTTCTGAGAGAGGAGATTGTAAAACTGAGGCTCAAGAAGGGGAGAAGTGTTCGAGTGCAGATTGGTTTAGCTGACTCTCAATGACAGCCACGGTCCATGACTTCAGTAAGTGGCTTCTCTGTCTTTGAAGAAGCAGTCTTAGCTCTAGGTAAGGAATTGAGCAGCTGTAATTATAAAGTAAAACTGAGTAGCTGTGAATATAAAGTAAAATGGTCCTTCCTAGAGCATGCTCACCTGGGATGCAGGTTGAGAAACCAGTATTATGTAAAGGTGTAACATGAATTCTCTAAGGTTAGGGCAACCACTTAGAGGAAACATTGAGTGCTCTCCAGATGAAAGATTTTTGAGCTTCTAGGAACTGCAACAAGATCTGTTTATCATCTAGCTAGAGGCAGTTGAAAGAGCTAGTTCAAGTTTTGAAAACAACTGAGCTGCTGCAGCAGAGGCAGTCGTGCAGAATTCCCTGTTTGTGCATCTTGATGGCCTTTGTGAAGTGCCAGGCCAAGAGTTCCATGTGGAAACGGAACTCAGTGGACTCTCACTGATCAAGAATGGTCAATCTTATACTAATCCTGCCAGGGTCCAGGCCAGGAGGAAGTGCAAGACAGCCTGGAAGACGTATGTTCACATAGTGTAAGCCTGGGCCTATATCTGAAAGGTGGGACTTGCTTAGATACTTTACTTGTTTTAACACAAGATACTTTACTTGTTTTAACACTTACTTGTTTAACAAATACTATCCAGGCAAGGACTGTTTTTCACTTCTTGAAACACGGGAAAGTGTGTCACAAGACCCCCTGCCGACAGTAATGTGAACACAGACTCCTAAAGTTGTATAATAACTGAACAGTAACTCTTTTAACCTGTTTGGCCGCTGTGTTCTTTATGCTGTTCATGTGTCACCCTAAAGCAAGACTCAAAGCACAAGTGGTGCTACCTTGTATAGGGGTGATGTGCAGAGGCACACTGTAAGTTGCCCTGGTGCTAAAAGCTCTGTTTCACGAGAGAGACTGGCTTTCACTGGGGCAGAGGATGCTCCTGACTCCTCTCATGTCCCTTGATAGATGTCTAAGCTTCACATGCAGCAAGTGCTGAGCTGCTGCAGGTTGCACATTACAGTTTAAATGGTGAAATGGTGCTGCTTTTGATTTGTTGCTGAGATATTTCAGGAGACACTTTGGGAGTAACTCTGAAAAAGGGGCAGAGATGGCTAGGACAACGCCTTGCCAGCCCTCCCCATGCAGAGGCTCACCCTCTGATGAGTCAGAGCGCTGACATTGTGGGGTAGCCTGTTATCCTGTTGGTAGTCACACTGTGAAGCTGCACAGAGTTCCTCTTTACTTCAGAAACGTCATTGACTCACGTTCAGCATGCATGCCCATTGTGAAGGGGCTGGGTTACCAGCCAAAGGGAAAGCAATCACAAGGCCACAGCCTGTGCCGCAGGATGAGCCAGCTATCTTGAGCTGAAAGATAAGTGGCAGTAAGCATTTGGGTCAGAGGTTTATATGCTGTCAGGAAGGAAAGTTACATTAGGGAAGGCCTGTTCAATCTATACTGAGGATTCACACTTCAGCACATTTGAATTGTTTGCTGCAGTGCCTATTTATATCAGCATTTGCTTTGAAAGTGTTACTAAGTGCAGCTGTTGTGCATGTCTCTTGCGCTTTGTATGCTTTCATTTTATACCTAATTGACAGGTTGAGATGTATTTTTTAATGTCTGCATCTCAGAAATACATTTAATCTTTCTTTACCATGCAAAATGGAAGAAAATTGCAGAAGTCAAGAATATAACTAGTACCTTGTAAGCTTAAAAAAAATTAGTATTATTATTAATAAAAAGCATAATAAGTATATTCTTGATCGGGGAAAAAAGGAATACTGATTTCAGAAATTATTACAAGATTAATTTAAATATTTGCATGGGGAAAGAGACACTTGTTTGGAATAACACAGGCATCACTAACTTTGGCTTCACTTATCTGTATTACCTTCTTCAGTGTCTGGGCAGCATAATCTGTCAATTGGCAATTTCTAGTAAGCGATCATAAACATTAAACATAAGTTGTCAGGAAGTTGAGGCTTTTTAACAGGAAATAACATAATAGAAATCACAGTCATACTTTTTGTCTTTCTTTAAGAGAGTAATTAGAAATGTATTTGAGATAATTTATACAGCTTTTAAAAAAGTAGATGAGCATGTTTTTGTGAGGGGGAAAAAATGTAGGGAATAGATGTCAATGGTGAGTTACTACCTTGGAAATACACTCACTCTTTCCTATGAAATACTGTTCTCTTCTGTTTCTTTCTCCTTGTTTTCAAGTTGACACAGGGGAAGATAATATATCAGGTAATTTACTCATGCCTGTGTGGAGAGCCATTGAAATGTATGGGCTTTATAAGTTCCAATGAATCTTCAGTGTCTCAGCGAGAGATTGACCCAAGATGACTGAAAAAGAACATTGTACTACAACTGACCATCATATAGTGTCACTAACCCGAGTATTCTTTACCTGACTATTCCAGTGTGGCAAAGCACTTCCTGGCCTTTCCAAGCAAGAAGACTGCTGTGGAACCGTGGGTACTTCCTGGGGTTTTAACAAATGCCAGAAATGTCCCAAGAAGCCATGTAAGTGCTATTTTGTTGTTATCCTCTGGATCAGTTTGTGGCTTTTTTTTTTTCCCCTCAAGTAGTATTTTTCCTTTTTTGGAAAAAAAACCAAAAACAAACTATTAGAAAGAATATGCTAGTTTGATTAGGAGCAGGTTGCAGAAACTGGAATTCTCCTGCATGCCAGCAGAGTTACAATAGGCAGACACTCAGTGCAAAGTTAACGTTGCTGAGTTTTTTCCCCTTCCTCCTCCTTTAACTCAGAGATGCATTGTTGTGTTTTCTCAGTGCAGGAAGGATAATGACTTGAATCATCTTACCTCTTCCAGCTGAATTTATTCTTTTTAAAGATTTGCACAGAAATGTTAAATTATAGAGGCGCCAGTTACTGCTTGGAGAGAATGCAGTGACCTCTTGGGACCGCAGATGAACTTTCACGTTTGGAGCCAATGTTTTCCAGGCTCTAAATTGCCAGTTGCATTTTTTTTGCTCTGTTTTTGAAACATCTTCCTCAATAATTACGCAATGACAAACACTTTCCTCACTGTTTTGTTGTGATTTGACATCATATTATAATGAGAAAGAAACTTCAAATTATGCACATGATAGGTGAAGCTAGTCTCATAAACTTTTTGTGAATTACATTATTCTTGCACAGAAATAGTAATACTTCTCTGTCATGTCATATTTTCATCACTAAATGAAAGATGAGAAAAGGTAATGTAATCTCTGTTTTGCAGATGAAGTGGATCTGCATTTAGTGTGCAAAAAATAGTACAGTGAGTTGCAGTCATTCTTTTCTAGGTCTTCTATGCCTCTGTGATTTGTACAGGTGGCAACGCTGGAAACATGTTCGATGTTTGATTATTTGGAAGCATATTTTTGTCTGCAAGTCTTAATGTAGATGTAAAAACAATTCCAGCAGAATACCTGCTGTTATTCCTACTTCTCTGACTCTTCCTTCCACAAGAGAGTCTGATATAAATTTATGCTGACTCCATCTGATCCGCTCGTTTATGAAACATTTAAGTTTTGTGGTTTGGAGTATGTTTATCTTCTGATGTGCTCCCGAAAGAGAGCCTCCTTGGGTCTTTGAGGTCCATAGTTGATGAAAGAGTCTGCTATCTAAATTTGTATTCCTGTAGCATGTAAATACAGTTTCTAACAGAGACATACATTCTGTATTAGTTCATGAATTGTGAAATGTGTCCTGATTTTATAGCTTTCTCCAAAGAAGTAGCGATTTAACTACAACTGAAAGTTGTAGTTCATCAGAAGCATGTGAGCACGTGGAATGTTGCTTAGTGGATATAAGTGTGCCATGAGAAAAATCACAGAAGCCTGAAATGTGCTTCAACCAAAAAATGATTGGAACTGCTAATACAAATTTTTGGTGCCTGGTTCAAAGGGGAGCCCATTTTATAGTTCATAGCTCAGGTAAAACACTGGTCATCTCAGCCTGGAATCCACAACGGACAGCAATGTTGATTAGGCAGCCCCTTAATGCCAACATGCTTATCATGATGTTAAGAGCAAGCAAATGGGGAAACAGTGGGACAAACTATATCTGAAATCCTGATCCCCAGATGCTTCCTAGGTGGGTATACAGAAGTGCCTGAACTCACCCTAAAACCTCTCCTGAAGGGAAGTCCACCACCCTTTTTTAAAAGCACTAAGTAAGAATAATTTTATTGAAATGCTAATGAAATGAGTACTGTCCTTTTATTATAAAACCTTAATGGCTAGCACACTTCCTCAAGATGGGACAATTCAGAGTTCCTTTATCTGCCAGAAGAAGTTCTAATCTACATTTTATACCTATGAGGAGATGCCTTAACCCGTAAATTGTAGAAACAATTCTTGGAACAGGACTGGGAACCCAGTGTCTTTCCCAGTGTCCTTAATCACTTCTGGTATGAGTCATGCTTACTCCTGCTTTCTTGCTCAATCAGGAATTGTTTTTTGGAATATAACTGTATGATTCTATAACAGAGAATATTGCCACTTGGAATAGTCCTCTCCTTGTGATTAAAGCATTCCTGGAAAGTAAGAGTTTGTGTCTACTAGACATAATGGGATAAATTTCTCATCTTTCTCAATGGGAGTTCTGTATGTTAGTGTTTTAAGAAGGGAGGAGGAGATGAGTGCCCTGTCTCTTTTCTCCAAATTAATACAGTGTCATCTACCACTACATTACATCAGGAGTATGATTTGGCAGGTGTATGATTCAAGAATATTCACTAATCTTTCAGGAAACTTTGGTAGAGGTATATGTATTTTCTTAGTCTAGATTTGATTTAGAAATGAGTTAAGCATCATGCTGTTTAGTTATGCTGTGACTTACAGCAATTCTGCATGGGTACAAATGGTGAATTTTCAGATTTGTAAGAACTTAAGGTGATAAATTTGGAGTGTTGCAGGAGTTTAAGTGATCTTTCAGCATCTTAAAAGTTTTATAGATATTCAGTTTGAATTTAGGCACACAACTTGAACTTTCAAATCTGTTTTGGTTCTGGACCTAAGTGTTCTTTGAGCATAGGTGCCAAATTAAGCCTCATGTTGGTATCAAAGTGTTATGCTTCTGTAGAGCAAACAATTGCTGAATATAAATGGAAATTTATTAGAAGATTTGATGAAAATCACAGAATCACAGAATTATCATGATTGGAAAAGACCTAAAAGATCATCCAGTCCAACCATCACCAATACTTCTCAGCTAAATCATATCCCTCAACACAACATCCAAACGTTTCTTGAACACCCCCATGGTCGGTGACTCCACCACCTCCCTGGGCAGTGCATTCCAGTGCCTGACTACCCTTTCCTAATGTCCAGCCTGAATCTCCCCTGGCGCAGCTTGAAACCATTGCCTCTAGTTCTATCACTGTCTACACGAGAGAAAAGGCCGACCCCTAGCTCACCACAACCTCCCTTCAGGAAGTTATAGAGAGCTATAAGGTCTCCCCTGAGCCTTCTCTTCTCCAGAGTGAACAATCCCAGCTCCCTCAGCCGCTCCTCATAAGGCCTGTGCTCCAGACTCCTCAGCTGCTTCGTAGCCAGCTTCGTGGAGTGGCTGCTTAAGGATTTATATTTCATCACATGTTCTTTTTTTTTTTCAATAATGAGAATGTTTCAATGGTAAAAAGGGTATGCATATATATTTATATATATCTATATTATATTGGATGGAAAAACTTTGGAGTCAAGTAAATTATTGTTAAGTTATCAATTAAGTGATGTCCATGGTACTGTCTCAGCAGGTAAAGTTAGTCCTACATTAATGCCATGTAATTTTGACCTATTATGATGCATCACTAAATTGATATTACTCTTTTTATTGTAGACTTTTTGGAAGGAGACTTCCTTTTGTTTTTATGGTTTTATGTTTCATAAACCTTGTTTAAAATTGACTTGTTTTTATAAAAATACGCAATAAGGTTTCATTTACTGTGATCTTCTGCAAAGCTCACTTCAGCAAGTTATTTAAGTATCTACTTCTGTCTCATTAGCAGGCACTTTTCAGTCAGTTACTTAAGGATGTACTTAAGTTTGTGTGTGTCTTGTTCCCATGGACTTAAATAGGGCTTCGCAAAGATGTACTTATGTATTTTGGGTAATAGCCACTGCTCAGTCAGAGCTTCTGTCTTGTTGCAAACTCAAGTGCCTTGGCCTGAGACAGCTCCCATATCTGTAGGTTTATGGATTATGCAGTATTACTGAAAAACAAAAGAAATTTTGGAACGCATCTCAGTTTTTAGAGGGCTTCTACAGAAGATGACTTTTAAGACAAAGCGCATTTCTGTGTTACGTAGGGAATGTTATGATTGTTAGGCTTCTTGCTAACAGTTAATAATTACAAACAGGTTGCTGAAGTGAGTAAAGGGTAAGTAATGTAGGACTTCATCCAGCTCCCACATGGATCACTCACTAGCCATCACTGAACAAGCTCCTTACTAAACTGCGACCTGCTGACGTTGCTGCTCTTTGTAGAAGGAAGAAAACAGCTGCTAGTAAGTCGCTGTTTCCTGTTCAGTGTGGGAGTAGGAGGATGAGGAGGGAGGGAGAGGTTAAAATCTCTGACCTCATTCCACCACTACACTTTCTAGAGCAGCTGAGTCACCCTGGAAGGGAAAATGCATTGCAGCACTGGAAAAGGCCTAGCGTAGCTTATGGGCTGGTGTCCATCTACAACTGCAAGAGCTCTGCTCTTCCTGTGTTTTGCTCTGCCAGAGTGTACTGCAGGGTACCGTTCCTGCCCACAAAAAGTTAGAGACTCTCCTGGTTTTAGTGGGAATTGAATCAGATCTGTAATGGCAAAGACAGGTAAGTTAGGTCATAATCAGTGCAAGGATGATTTTGACTCTACCAACATGAGTGTGAGGAGTTTCATTGATATTTTTGGGGACCAGCAATAGGCTAATGCATTGCATTATTTAAAATATCACCTTAAATTTCAACTGGTTGTAATATTCACATTGTTAAAAGATTGGAGCTGCCTTGAAAATAAATGCGTAGCTGCCATTTTATGGTGAGAGATGAAATTTTCGATTTTAATTTGTGTTAAAATGTTTGTAGTCAATGTAAAGATGGAAAAGTATGTGATTAGAACTGTAAGAACATTTTTGCTGTATTTTGACCCATACTGTGTTTGCTTAACCATTTTATTACTTAATCAATCTCTAAGAAGCAGCTTAATATTTTAATTAAGCAATTATTTTAAGTAATTCACAGCAATTTGAAGTAAAACTATCTTACTCTAAAAACTGCTACTCAAAATTATAACTTATTTTTTCCAAAGAATAGGAAAAGGTTTAGAATGAATAAAAAGAATTATTTTCTTTTTTTCTTTTTTTTTTTTTCCCCACCCTTACGGTCAACCAGTTACCAGTTTTGAAATAAGCTGCAGGAATACATGTGCAATTCAGGCAATTGAAGCCAATTGAAAACATCATCTCACTCAGTTGTGCTGTCTTACTTGACAGTTTATATAGTAAAGATGGAAAGTAATTTGTTTGGTGGTGGTGGTTTGTGGTTGAATATTTTGGTTTTGTTTGGGTTTTTTTTTTTTCCCCCTTCTGCTTTGACCTGCTGAACATTTAGAACACTTTTAAAGGAAAACAAAAGATCTGACCAAATGTAAGGTATTTCTGTTGTAGCATTCAAATTATGAAAAACTCTCTTGACTCTTATTACAGATATTTATGTGATCATAGTGCCAAAAGTTTAGTCCTATATGTTTAATAAAGTACTAAATACTAGACTAGCCAAGAGGTTAGCTTTTAGTGCATAACTGTACAAAGGAGTTACTGCTCTCATTTATGACGTTTTAACAGTTTAAGAATCAATAAACAGTTTTCTGTAGTCTCAAAGGCAACCTTAAGTGAAGGAAAGAAACAATAAATACAAGTGAAAAAAACCAGTTAACTGAACACTTTCTATGTTGGCGAAATTTAATTCAGTCTGTATTTGCAGTGTTGTTATGCCCTAGACAGTTTACACTGATCAGCCAATAATTGGCAGAGTCTTCCAAAATTCAGCAACTCTGCTAGATAAATCACAAATGTGCCTTTTTCTTCTTTTTGTCTTGTTTTAAGTTAAATTGCATCTATTTCCTCTGTATTTCAAATATTTTTTAGTTCAGTGTGGCAGGAGAAATGGTACTGAACAATTTTGCTTACCATTGAAAATACTTCTGCTTTCAGTTTTAAAATGGTTGAGTTCTCATTATGAATCTTCAACTTTATCTTTTGTCAACATAATATTTCAACTTCAACTTTATCTTTTGTCAACATAATATTTGTAGCTGGTTTGGGAAAGTAATTATAGGAATATTTGAGAACAACTAGGATGAAAGATAATGTCCTGATTTCAGAAATTTCTTTTTTGGAAAAAAATATAAATTTGATTGGATAACTGAAGACTTAAGTGGTGTACATGTGGAGAGAGCTGGAATTCAGGTTACCTGTACAACTCTTAATTTAATTTCTTCACCTTTTCTGCTTAACTATACATCATAAAAACTTAAAAAAATATAGTTACATAATAATTTGGCTGTCAAGCTCCCTAAATCAGTGGTATTTAACTGATGTAATTTTTTTTCTTCAGCTAACCATGGATACAGTCCTATGATGGAATGCCCACAAGGCTACAAGAGAATCAATGCTACATTTTGTCAAGGTATGAGAGTACCCACAATTGATTGTGTTTACTTTGAGTACCAGTTTTCTGTGACAGATTCTTTGATATTTATGACTTAGATGAATGAATCCAGTCCATTGATTTGTATCTGGGAAAAAATGTTGAGGCTATTTTTAATTCTTTCTTTAAATATTGGCAATTTCGAAGAGTGTTTTTTTTTCCTCTGGGACAAAAAACTTTTAAAACTTCCACGTATACTCTCATTTTCTTTGATGTATAAAGATGACTTCATAAGGATTAATTTACTTTTTTTTCAGTAGAAATACTTTGTTCTGTCAGTTCTTCTGCTAAACAGTGAACCTGCAGACTTCCTCTGTTAAGTCAGATGACACTAGCATGGAAGTATAGAGTTATCAGAGAACACTTATTTTGGACTTAAGAGAGTAGAGACACTTCTCTGTACTGAGAACAGGCAGATAATGTCACTGGCAAATGGAAATGAAAAACCATATGTACCTGGCTGCCATATAAAGTGGTGACCTGTGTACTTCAAGGATGTGCATAATGCATGTAAGGATGTTTGGAGTTAGACACTGTGTAAGTTGTGTTACTCCAAGATTATGCCCTGTATCTCCTGGCTGTAAGCACAGAAGTTATCAAAACATATAGGATTGTGGGATCTGTGTGATCATGCAGCTACACAGAAAGGCTTGGGGCATTTAAATTCTCCTGGCCTATGGCATGTCTATCTGACAAAGCTGAGCAGTTGACCATAGACATATACTCATTCTTTCTGTGTATCTTGGAATTTTGAACAGCAATGCCAGATGAGGATATAGGAAGAAGCTTAATTGCTTGTCTGACTTGTTTGGCACAGCTCAAGTAAGCAAGAGAAAGGAGCTTGGAGAAGATGTGAGCAATCCTGCAGTAATGCTCTTGAGAGAGATTTGGGAAGGAAAGGAAGAATGTGTTCAAGTGAGGCTGACACTGTGACTTGTGGTCAAGTTTGTTAGCCATTGTTGACACTGCAAGGGTAAAAGAGGTTCTAACAAAGAGTATTGCTGGTGGAGAGAGGGAGAAAATGAAAGAGTAATTGGTGTTAAAGGATATATGTAGGCATTCTGGAGATAATTTTATTTAACTGGAAACTTTCAGTTAGCACATTGATGAGGAACATGCAGCAGCCACCTGCATAAATAAATTATTTTACCAACAAAAAAAAAAACCAGTTGGTAGAGCACTAAACAGAAACATCCCACTGCTTCCACTCCTGAGGGAGATGTGAGCTACTATCTGGAAGTATGGCCGCTTGAGCCTATCTGCTGCTCAGTTCTCTACCTAGTGGTTTACTTGCAGCTTGCAGCTGGGGGCATTTGGAGGATTGTGAGAGAAAACTGAGTTGGGTCAAAATAGTAAAAGACTAAATGGAGGAGAGCTGCAAATTGCATCTCAAGAGCTTGTTCCCTCATCTGCAGTGAAAGACTGTAGAGTCCTGTTAATAAAAGGGATGGGGAGATGTTGATGGCAACTTACTGATAAGGACTGCAGAGGTGAAGGAGGTGAGTGTAAGGCATAGATGGGCCACCTTTTCATGCCTCAAGTTAAATGTGCAAGTGGTGCGTATATTTCAGCAAGATGTTTTCAGCCATTTTAAAAGAGATTGTCTTATTCCATGTATTAGTTAAGAGTGTTTTTTAGATTCTGCAAAAGCGAGAATTTTTAACTTTGAGCACAGAAAGTGTTTGGAAGATGCCATGATGCATTAGTACTGTCATGCATCCCTCTGAATGTGGTCCAGGAGAGACAGGAGCTTTTGATATCTCCAGTAGTTGTGTGCAAACACCACTTGTTTACACAATAGTTTCCTAGACAGGAGCCACCCAGCAGGTATTTAAAAGTGAGCAGGGCATTCAGTTTGTTTCAAGAGGTTGTACCTAGGCATTGGCAAACCTTGTTGCGTGGGAGCTAGGATCCTTAACCGGGGGTTACATACAGTTTAAAAATTGTCTGGTGCTTCTGAAGGTTGCTAGAAGTAGGCTAGGAAGTTGTTTCACTGAGCAGTGACAGGCTGACAGAGAGGGAGAGCGTATGTCTCTGGGTAGGAGCATGAAAGGGAGCCAAGTCCTGCCATGGAAATATGCAGAAATGGATCTGTACCTGCTAGGCTAGTCATTGTTTGTTGTATTAGGTTTTAATAGTTTCTCCATTACGCATATTTGTACTACATAACTAATATTACAAGAAACAGGAGGCTTTAAATAGTTTGGTTTATTACTACTCTCATTATCCCAGAAGAGAGAGAGCTGTAGACTCTAAATATAACTGGCAGTTGATACATGGAAATTTATAACCTGAGTTTAATCCGACAATGGGAATCCGGCAAATTCATCAACAGTCTCTTCAGGAAGCAGACTGTTGAGTTGAGGGTGGGGACAGTCTCCTGTCTTTCTGGAGAGGACAGAGGTAGTGACTGCTGCAGGTTCCCCTTATTGCCTTATGGAGGCGAGGGTGGCTTCTGTGTAGTTTACTCACCAACACACTCCAAAAAAGAGGTACAAATAAGGAAGGAACTGGGAGAAGGAATATTCATGAAACAAAGCCAGAATGAAATTTAGTTCTATCGAAGGATGTAACAAGATTACCATTTTCTTTCAGAGGGTCAGGATTTTGACCTCTGCTTGGACGGTCATCAGGAAAACTAGCTTTGTATGTGAAAGCTGCTGGCAGGGTGCATTTCAGTCCCGAAATGGTCGTTAGCATATGCTTCTCAATGGATCAGGCAAAAGTGTCCTGTCTGTGTTTATCTGAAGCAGATGTGCTTTTCTAGAAGCAGAGGACAGGGCTAATGAAGAAACAGCTGTCCATATTGCAAACATGGAGCAAAGCAACAGCAATAGCTGTGAAGAGAAAACTGTTTAAGCTGCTGGCGGGAGAGTATTCGTATTCTTGTAATAATCTTTACAATTAAATTGGAAAGGAGTGGCACAGCGTGTCCGTCTGCAAGTATACATTTTAATTAGATTGTTCATTGCTGAAAGGATGTGCGTGCTGTGTCCATGCTCAGAAAAGGCAAGCATTGCCAGACCAAATAGTAATGGGGATATATTTCTGAATCCCTGCCTGCAGCTAAAAGAGGTTGCTGTTTTCACCTAGAGATATCATCCAACTTGCACTGCCTTTGAAAACTCTGGCCTAAAAGCCTAATTAACCTTTTGTTCTACATTGGTTTTGCAGTTAAAAGCCTCCTTAGTTTACAAAGCCTAAGCAATATTAGTGTGATTAATAGCCAGATCCTGATTTTTTTTTCCTTCCAGTGAGCGAACTAATGTATTGAAACATTCTTCTCTAACGTGTAGGTAGAACAATAAGGAAACATCTGTGGGTATGCTAATTTGAACAGTTTAGTGTAATTGCTATCAAGAAAGCACACCCCCCACCCCCCACCCCAGTTGTCTTTTCATTGGAGTGATTTATTACATGTACACACACAGATGCCCTAAGGCTGTCATTAAAGCCAAAATACAGCTTATCAGAGTTGCAACTTCTTTGTCGGAATCGACATGCGATGCTAATTTCTGGTTCCCTGTTTAGAATTATACTTACTGTTTCCTTCTGGTAATGGTTTTCTTGGAAAACTGAAATAGAATGAAAAAAACAGATGGTGAAAAGGTTGGATTCATTATTCAGGAAACTAACATATTGCCAATAGAGCACTTCAAAAATCTTATCTTAAAGAACTGGAAAAATACCTGAACGCTTGTTGTTTTTCAATGAAGTAAAAAGTTGTGTAAATGGAAGTTCTTGCAAAGTCCCCATACACTTAAAATTAAATGTATATGAGCTTGCAGAAACTACTGCATGTATGTTGATAGATCAGATTCTGTAATCATGTGCTCTAGTGACTTCAAGCTTTTTTCCCTTGGCTTCATCATGATTTAAAATAAATTTTGAAGGTATATTATATTCTACCCTCCTACATTTGTCCCTAAAATACAGTAATAAATCTGTTTTCTCTTCACGTCGTATATGTATTTCATTAGAGCTTAACTTTGTAAGAAATGCTATTTAATGTTACTTAGCTACTAAGTTAATAGCCTTCTTTCAAAGAAGTTCTTTCATGATTATCATACTGAGAAATAAATATATCTCCAGAAACTGGGCTGAGTTGCTGTTTGGACATTGATTATGTGTTTGAAAAGTGTGGTTCTGCAAACTTGCGTTCCAGTAAATTCCATGCAGAAGCACAAAACGAGTTGGATTGATTTCTCCTGCTGCTATTCTGTTAGCTCGCAAAAATCATTGAGTCATTTCTTAGAATAAGCAACTGTTGTTTTCTGTAATTTTAAAAAATATATATTGTAATAGTTTCATTAGCAACCAAACCTTGTTGTTTGTTTCTTTTGCCCCTTGCTGTTCTCACTATTTGAGTTATTATTGAAACAATCAACTAGAATGGAGGCAGTAAAATCTAGATAGTATATTTTTCTTAGAACTGAGGTTATTAATAGTGGTTATAGCTATAGCAGAAGCAGTTGTGACAGTCTTTTCAATGGTGGTAGTAGGTACAATTGTAATTTATTTTCATAAAGAGAATAAAAAATGATGCCTACATATTTAGCCAATTTGGCGATCATTCAGTCAGATGGCACTCTCAGTGAAGCCTAGCATATACCTGCCAGAATTAGTAAAATTTTCACAAATGAGACATAAATGATATATTCCAGTTTTAATTTGCAACATGAGATATTGTGCATATTAAAGCACTTACTGCATGACAATGTCTGTCAAGGCAGATATTACTAAATAACATTTAATGACTGCCCAGTAGGTTATTTCTAATTAAGAAGTTGCCCAGTACTTTGAGGCTTGCTTTGTGTAAATGCAGCAAAGTGTCTGAAGTGTGTGCAGTTCTTAATGAAAGGCAAGTTGCGCACTGGGCATCAAAAGGAGATAAAAATTTTTAAAAAGTCAGTTTTTGAAAAGCGCATAAATCTGATTTCAGAGCTAAGGGCAGAAGTCTTGCTTCAGAAATTTAGCTTTCCATGGTGCCTAGGCCTAGAATCAGCTGATGTTGAGATTGCTTGTGTCCTCCGGCACCAGGCGCTTGGAACAGAGAGAATGAGAAGGGCTGCAGTACTTTCTAGCCACAAGTTTATTCTGAATATTTCAGTGCAGCTGCCAGGGCTGTGGTGGTCTGACTAGGCTTTCTGCTCTACAAGTTCCCTTTCTTGGTTCAGTTTTCATAAGAAACTTGTGGACATCATGACTGTCCTAACTGGAGGCTGTTGCATGTTTAGTGTTTATGCCTTGTCATGTGTGTCATATATTGTATTTAAAACTGTGAAATTATAAGTTGGTTGTTTTTTTTTTTTTTTTGTTTATGCCTGTAATGTTACTCTGAATATCTGAATTTTTTTGATGTCTTTTGAGACAGATTTATTCATGTAATCAAAATTCACCTACCAAATGTGTAAAATAGAAAAGGCATTGAATACAAATGATATCTATTGTTTCAAAAGAGGGATTATTATTTTAATTAATACTAAAGCACTTCTTGGTATTCTTCAGCCTTGTTTATGAAAATTTTAAATGTCTCTTAGTTACTTCAACATAATATAGTAGAAAAACAAACCCTGATCCAATTTTGGTAGTTGAGTCTATAATTTCAAAGTTATCAGTGCTCCCGAAGAGAAATTGGATGGCATTCTTTACATCAATGATAGTAATGATTTATTTTGAAAAACAAATCAAATACTATTTTTGTTTACATTTGCATTGTTCAAAATTCCTATAATGACCCCTGGCTTTCTTGAACTCATAGACTGTTTTTCTTGAGGAAAAATGTTTTCTTTAAAATGAATAGATAGATTTAAATAACCTAGTGTCAGAAGATTGTGACTTTGACCAGAACATATTAATAAACGTGTACATTCAGTTCTAGAATTTTGTTTTAAAGTTAAACATTTAAATGTGGTTATATGCTCCAAGCGGTGATTATTTTGATGAGCATAAATTCAATGTGTTAAGCATGGGGATGAAAGAATGAATTTTATTTTATAGGAATGTTTCAAATTCCAGTATGTCTGTGACCAAATATGGGCCTCACTCGCTATCTGAAAAGGGCAGAGCATGGCTTTGCTCCATGTGTCCAAATGAGCTACTAGGCTGAAGGCAGAGAAGACAGCTTTACACTACCTTACCATTTCCTGCAATTTTGCGTTAGGACAGCTGGGCCTGGGTGGTCTGAAGAGCTGTTATAATGGTTGACACAGCCAAAACATAGTGAACTTCTATTCCTAAATATTCTTCCAGCTGGAGGCTGCCAAAAGGAAACACTACAGACCTGATATTCCAACCGACAGCTTTTATAGGTTGACCTATAGCAGATGAGCACTCTGCTGATCAACTAGTCCTTTTGCACCACTTCACTTGACTATAGCAGCCATCAAACCCTTCAGGTTGTGTTGACCTGTTAGTATGTAGAAGACAAGTAGGCTGTGAAGCATTTTCATATTTGTTTATTGAGGAATCTAGTAAAGTATTTCAGTAAATGGGCAAATTAAAGGAGGTTGCAAATAAATCATTCAGCATATTTTACAGTAACCAAGTAAAGCACTTTATTTCAGCACTAAATGACAGGTACAGGTCTCGTACCTGTAGGCACAGGAATTTTTCCTAAGATTGGATGTTTACACTTGGCATGGTTTGTTATCTTTGGAGAAAAGATACTCACGCTACGTTATAGTGTCATTAGCCCTGGATTAAGCCAAAATGATTCACTTCCTGAATGTGATTGAATTAGAGATGCCATTGCTCAAGGAAAGGTTAGGAGAGTTTCCAGTGTTGAACAGCAGCTAATGCATCCCTAAAGACTATTTTAATCTACTTTTAAAAACTGCTGTAGAATTGGAGAATACAAGCAGAACACTGGAAGATAATACCTTCTGCAGCATGTCCTTCCCTCGACTGCAGAGTTCTTGCATGCATCGTCATACAGTGGAGAGAGAAAGATTCTACTACATTGTACCCTTCTGTACACAAATACCTATAGATTAGTCAGAGGGAAACCTTCCATTACATGTCAAAATGCTTTGTCATTTAAATGCAAGTGCCTTAGAACAGAATTTGATCCCATTTAACTTTTCTCCTTTTAAAGTTTTGATTAATCTGTTTCTTTTTCAGTCATCGCAGTTCCCCAGTGTGCAGTGCATGTAAGAGAGCTGAACAAGTAAATCAATACTTGAGTAGAAGAGCCTGACTGTCATAATATAGATTGATTTGTTGAAAAGCCACTGGGGTTTTGGATTTTTAAGCAAGGAAGCACTGTTTAGAGAAAAGTAACAAATAGGAGTTAAGTTGTTTTTCAAAAGTTATGTAGCTTTTTATTTCTTCTGGACTGTTCAGTCCTTCCTGAAATCCCAGTTATTAAAAGAAAATAGGTTGTTATATTAACTATTGCCTGCACTTAGACTTAATGAAATTCAATTTAGTTTTGTGATATTCAGCACATGTAATTGCAAATGTCTGTGTGGTCATGAGTAAAAACTGAGGTCAGTTCTTCACCTGATCAGTTAACTATTTGTGGAACAAGATTCTGGTAAAGTGCTTTCAAAACACCATTGTGTTTTCGGGTATTTCTAATGTGAAATCTTGAAGATTGCCTTACCCTGGGCAGAAATCCAAATAGAATTTCTCCGTGAATGTTCTTAGAAAGCACAGAGAAAAAGCCATGAGTAAAGTAAATTTTCATTTTGATATCTGAGTTATCCATTAATTTCCATGTTATATCTACTAATTAATGTATCTGAAGTTCTTTGAAGATTAAGTTGGTTTTGGACACTGCAATTATATATAGTGAAACTATATGTAATGATCATGGTTTGTAACAAGTTTAATGTTAGCATGTGCATTCTTGTTTAAATGAATACCATCTTACGTTGTTCCTGTCTTCCTCCTTTGCTTCTGTTTGGTTTTGGGAGGGTTGGGTTTTTTTTAAGTCATGAAGATTACTTCATTTGTAGTCACAGGAAACAAGCATTTGGTCAGGAAATGGTTGTTTTAGCTTGTTTTTTTTTCCCCAGGAAATTCAGTGTCAGTGAGTCATTAACACATTGCATTTTCTGAGAGCAGTTTGACCTGACACCCGGTAGAGCTATAAAAAAATCTGTGGGAAGGTATCAAACACTAACTGTTGCTGTTAAGAGAGCCTGTTTTAAGTTCTCCTTAGTGGGGAAGACTGTGGGATAGAGTAGCATGGGCTTGGGTTGTTCAAGCCTGGGAGCGCTGTGGTGGCTCTGGAGAAGACTGGTGGCTGACTTCACCATGTATCAAGCTGTGTGCTTAGAAGAGGATATGGAAGGAGCTGAGACACAGCAGTCTCATTTGTACAGTACTGTAGTACTTCTGTCAAGACCCTGCTTATGGCAAAGCTTCTCTGTATTTGAATGAACTTGCGAGAGCAGAGTCACCAACAGAGCCTCTCGGATGGCATGTGGCTTCCACTGCCATCTCAACAGATCCAAAGTAAGAGTAAAACTTTCATTTCTCATCACACTTTCATGGAGATGGAGTACCAAATCTAGGAGCACAGTGTGTCAAGGAGCAGTTCCACATATTTGGCACGTATAATGCTAAAGAGTAAGAGCGAAGGGTCAGGCTGTGAGTCAGTGCAGAATGACAGTGCTCCTTCCATGCCAGTTATACCAGCTTATTACTATTGAGAAGGCTCAAGTAATTCACATTATCAAGCATGAACTATTAAAAAATCAGAGCTTTATTTACCAGTTCTTTGTAAGTCATAAATAACAGGACCTACTGTGAGAGTTTACTGTGGAGCCATGCAAGGTGCTGTGTGGAAAAACACTGCTGTGTGGTTAACTTTTTTTTTTCTGTATCACTAACACAGAGGCTTTCTACCAATGGAGCTTCATTACTGTGTTTTCTTTGAAAACTGAAAATTAATATTTAGTTGATCTTTAGAAATCCTTGCTTGTGTATGTATGGCTTTATAGTACTGGTACATATGGCCCCTTAAAATATTTCCTCTACATAGATGAAGGTGTTTGATCAAATCACTCTACAAAGCATGTTGTCAGTTCATACTTCTGCACAACCAAAGATTATTCAGACACTTCAAAGTAGTTTTTTCTCTATTTTTTTTACAATGGAGCAAGTGGATTGTCATTGCTATAGTAATTTAAAACTTAAATATTTTTTTTGTGTATGCATACAAGAAATAGAGGGCTGAAAAAAAAAGCCTGTTAATCAGATTTCCTTTCCAGCTGCCTGGACAAGTCGATTTCAGTGTAATTTGCACAGCTGGCAGGTGGTAGGAAACATTTTGGGTAGGTGGCTTTTTACTACAATCTGAAATAAAGTGAAGTAGATAGTAAATGTGGAAGGGAATTTTTTTTTTTTCTTTTTACCCAAAGTTGTTAAATACACACTTTCCTTACGTGTTTGTATGTTTCTTTTGAAAATTTGAATGGGTTTTTTAATCAACCTGTGGCTTGTTTCTCTTGAATCCCTAGATTCAGCATAGAGCATCAGCTCTACTTCTATGAGCTTATTGAGAAGTCATGACTAGGAAAAGAGAAATTAAAAATATACTATAATTCGCTTATGCTGAGGCATCAGAACATGTACAATAGAATTAACTTTTAAAACTGGACAAATTTAGCAAGAGGAATGTCTATATCAGGAACTCTAGAAGGATCATTCATTGGTATTTACATACATATAAGCTGATAGTTAAATGTAGCAGTGCCCACGTTAAACAGCAGTAACAGAACATGTGAATGAGGTATTAAATTTTAAATACTAGACATACAAGAACAGTTCATCCGGGAAGAGATTTCATACAGAGGCAGTAATGACAACATCTGTGAATGTTTCCTGCAGAACAGTTGAATAATTTGGAAAGATGGCTGTGTATTGATGAATTAGGAAGATCCCATCTACCTACAGTAGATGTAATGGCATGAAACCTTCACTGTTAGTAGGCAAAACTCTAAACCAGGATTCTCCTAGTATCACCAAATGCTTCTAATGTGTTCCTATGCCAGTTTTTCTCAGCAGTGTTGTGAAATAAAGTTTGGATCTGTAAAAACATGCATAATTTCTATTTAGGTAATATTTAAATTCTATTTACTTTAAAATTCACAATTACATTTTATCTTTATAAAGATTTAAATATAAACTATGTTAAAAAAATTAATTATAAAGTCCAAGTAGCACAGTTTTGCTGTTAGGTATTCAAGATCACTCAGCTAGTTGAAATCTGTAACATGTAACTAGAATTTGTTTAAGTGCAAAGCCAGATTTTATACTTCCTTCTGCAGAACAGAAACATGTTTCAATTCAGTAGCTAAGTTATTCAAAGTTGAAAAACTACTTGAGAATTATAACAACAGACACCATTTTTATCTTCTACAACATATAGATACAGATTTACAAACGTAGAAGGTAAGGTTCATTTGAGTAGTACAGATACTGGTGTTGTGAATAAAATTATTCAAATTCAAGTCAGAAAGCAGGTTTCGTAAATTTTTTATTTTCTTTTATCTATCTATGTGTTTGTAGGGTTTTACTTTTTGTTTTTCCCAATCCTATATAATTTCAGTATTGAAATAATAAAATTTATCCATATATAGTTTTTTAACATTTCTTAAAATGAAGCTTCCTGAAAACAATGAGTAAAATCATCATATAATAAATTATAAATGCATCATTATAATTTTATACATTGAATGTATGAATGCACTTATGTTAAGCTATATAATTACTTACCTTGCTTAAATATATCTAGAATGGTAGAGTTATCCCCCTAGATAGGAAGGAAAAGTGCCATATTTTTCATAATGATGACATAGAAGCAAACAGTGATATATTTTAATGGTTAATAAACAAGAGACTTGGTCTTTCCTTGAAAATAAGAACTATAAAATTGGTTGAATTAATATTGTTTAGAAGAAGTTGTCTTTTTCACTGATTTAAAATTTACATGCTGTCTTCACTAGACAAAGCATTTCTGCTAGTTCTAGTGGATATATATGTCTCAATTTTTAATTTTTGCTATTATCTTTCTTCCATCTCTTAATTTCTCCTATATTTTTCCTCTTCCTCCAAAATCTAGATGTGCTTTTTGCATATAGATATATGTGTGTGTGTGTGATTTGTGTATTTGTATAATTGTATTGGGGATCTTTGTTTTGAAATTAACCTGGATATCGAGATTATTTTTTTTTTCCCCTGTACTCAGAATAAAGCATACTGTCTCTTCATCTTGTTTCCGATGACAGAGTCAGTGCTTTACCAAAGCACATAGAATTGTTCTGTGGTTTAGCGTTTGAGGACTGCTCTGACAGCCCAAATTGCCAACAGGTAGAAAATTCAATAGTGGATTCTTGAGTGTTCCAGTATTTTCTTTGTATTAATTTCTAGGTATTTCGTAGTTTTCTCTTCTCTTGTGTTCCTTGTTGTGCCTGATGTTTGAAAGTGGAGAGTTAGCAATAAGTCCTTTCCTCCTGACAACTTTACAACAACATCAGTGTGTTTCTATTTAGGGATGTTTCAATAATGTCTTCAGTTTGATAGCTGTTAAGATTTATGTTAGTTCCTTGCTATAGTCACAAAAGATCTTCCTTTGGAGATCAGTTGGAGTTCTGTAGATGCCTTCAATCTTATTTTGAGATTTCAGGGCAAAAGAAAGAACCGAGTCAGACTAAACAACAGAAGAAACTGTCTAAAAAATTGTTCAAGTGCATCAGAACAAGTCTAGCTTATTCAATGTTCTGTATTAGTGCAGTCCTTAAATAAGATACTCCTGTGCTTATATGGGACATCTTCTTACTCAAAGATTGCATGGGTCAAAAGGTAGACTGCTGGATGAGAATATTTCAGCAGGTTTTTGTGCTCTTTTCTTATACCAGTCTCTTTTTTTAAATAGTCCACTCCCTCTGAGGTCAGAAAGTCATATAGTCTGGGAATTTCACTAGAAAATTCCTTTGAGGCAGAGCTGATCCTTTGTAATTCATGTGGTTTCCATCACATTTCATCCAAAGTTCTAGGATATAAATTATTGCTCCTTGTCACATGTGGCTAAGTGCATAGAGGTGAAGTTGATCCAGGTGGTGTCAAGATATTAGATTAGGTATAGCATTGGAAGAGCTGAATGATAAGCTCAACACTGAATATTTGGAAAAAAATGGCAGCTGATATGGCAACCGTTAGTCTGCTGTACTGTGAACTTAAGTCATGCGCTCCTGTGTAGTGAGACACGTAGCCACACTTGTGGAAAAAAAATGAAGGAGATAGGAACGTGAATGATTTTTCTGTAGATTTCCATAAGCAAACTCCAGCACATCTGTTATATTTTATATATTCAGCTTCTTACCCTTGTTGATTGTATTGAATCAGGCAGCAAGATACAATGAGGTCAAATAAAATGGTGAAGGTTTTATTAAAAAACTAAGAGGAAAGGTAAATACTTTAGATAAAATGATCACTAATACCTGATTTCCAAGGAGCTAGCTGGAATATCTGACTTCCACTTTAAGCTTGTTTACCCAGAAAGGTAACCGTTTTTTCCTAGCATAGAGATATAGGGATAGGAAGTCTTATGTAGAAATAATGCATGTAAACATTCTGAAGTAGATCTGTTTCAATGTGCTATCTCTATTTTTTTCTGAAAGAGGAGGCATGACAATTTATGACAGAGACAATTATAGGTTGGAGGGGTGGTTTGCTTTGTTTTGTGGGGTTTTTCTATTATTATTTTAAGGTTTTGATTATCAGTGTAAGCTACATTGTTACTATCTCCTGAAATAAAATCCTATTTTGGCTGACTTAGTTACAGATGGTATCCAGATGATTGTCGGACAGGTCCTTTTCTAAGAGTAAGTGAATTATAGATACAAACCCAAGTGTGATAAAAGCCTGAGGCCCAATGCTTGTCATATGGGAGAATGATTCAGTAAGACCCTGAAAGGGACACTGATGGAGATAGCCTAGTAACAGCAAACTTTATCAAAGCAGTTGTTAATTATTACAAAGTTGTGTTCCCGTGGATGCAATCATTTTCACTCCACATCACATGTGTTCTGTGCTTCTTGAAGCATATTCTTGCTATTTAGATGGTAAACTCTTTAGGCTAGAGATGGTATTTTTGCGTTGTGCTTCTTTCAGCACATTGAACCTTCAGGCGCTACCAAGTACAAATAATGGTAAAAACTGTATTAAATATGTCAAGCAGTGTTCCATCCTGTATAAAAGATACTAAAATATACTACATTGCTTAAAACTTGTCTCCATGAATGTTCTTGAGATTTGTATTTGACTGTGCAAGCAATCATCTAGTCAGGAAAAGAGTGGTTGACAAGCCAGTCAAAGTGTATTTGTTCTTTAATTCAGAGTACTTGAGAATGATGTATAAATGTAATTATTTTTGTGTTATGTTCTCAGAAGTGTTTTAAAAGGTTATAAATCAACTGTTGTCAGTATGGGAAAAAGGTGTTGATTGGAGTATTAACTCATAACAGTTCTCCTGCACGTGTTCTGAAGAAAGAAGAATATTAATATATGTTTCAGTATGTGATTATTTTCAATTTTCCCACAGATATCAATGAGTGTCAGTTACAAGGAGTATGCCCTAATGGTGAGTGCTTGAATACCATGGGCAGCTACAGATGTACCTGCAAAATGGGATTTGTGCCAGATCCGACCCTCTCAAGATGCATACGTAAGTAATAATGCTAATCAAAGTACCAAAATAAATACTTAGTTGCACTTTAGATGAGGATTTATTTAACTGGCCTCAACTTTTCTAAGCTGTCCCCATCTTTTTTTGCTGTCCCTGCCTCCTCTTCTCAGCTTATTCACTTTATTTAGTCATGCTCAGTGCTCCTGCTTCTTTATTGTCTCTTTGTCCTGGAAGCCTTGGTTTCCACTAGTGTCTGTCCAGGATCCTTGCCATCTTTTCCTGGTTTTCTTGTCGCAAAATCTTCAAGGCCACATTCACCCTTCTCATACACTCAGTCTTTCTTATCAGCCTGGAGTTCTGTTTCCCACAATTTTTTTTTTTTTTTTTTTAACCCATCTGCTGCTTCCCCATCCAAAATCATCTTTGTGTCCTACCCTCCCCTCTTCTACCTCTGCAGTTTTGACCTGGGTAGTTTCTATTACTAAACATTCAGCCCAGGATGATCTTTGCACATTTTCCTTCTGATTAAAAAGGATTAAAAATTAAGAAAGAATTAGGAGAAGTAGAAGTTGTGAACAGCATGAATATAAATATTTTTCTCTGTTAATCAGCTTTTACTTGGTTTGAAATCAAATGCCTTTGCAAGGAGAAAAGAAGGCATAGAGAACAACTAAATTTCTGATTTTAGGTTTTTTGGGAAGAATATTTACAAGTGAAAAATACCTTGTTTCTTAAGCTCCTGAGCTATCTTTAGATTTATAAAGTACAGTCTAGTCTAGAGCCGTAGGTGAATTCTTTCATTTTTTCAGAATAATTATCTTATGCTACTAGTTAATGATGCTCAATTACTGAGGAAGTTTTTCAGTATTTTGAAGAATTTATCATAATTTTTTCAGTTTAATAGCAGAAAAAAGGAGTTGGTTTTCATTTTTGCTTTTACACATCATTTTGAAAATCAGATAGTATTTGTATTTTTTGAGTTAAGTGCACATAATACCCAGAGCTGTTAATTGTACGTTGATTCATAAATTAGAAAGCTGTATGGATCTTAACTTCTGTTACTTCAGTACTAGTCATAGCTTATGGCCTTTGGCTCTTCCACATTATAACTAAGCATAGTAAAATGCAGATATATAATTGTCTCTTTTATTAAAAAAGTGTCATGCGTGCTACTTAATCTTTTGCAGTCTTATTTGTATAGCCTACTTAGAGCTGAATGTTCTAGTGGCTATGTAGCTTGACATAACTGTGTATTGCTGGTGACTGACGTTAGTCTTCAGTAGTGGGACTTGTGTACAAGTGAGAAAGCTGATTCTTATTCTTTATTGTAGAGCATGGCAGCTGCTGGTTTGGATTTTTTTTTCTTTAAAATACTTTTTATCCTTGGTCTAGGATAAGTTGGAATTCAGGAGCGTTTGATGTGAAATAAGAATTTTCTTTTGTGTTGTGATAATGTCTGGAGATAGGTGTCTGAAATAAAACCTCTGCACGTGGTAATATTTATCCATTTAACTGGTATTGGAAATCTAGTGGCATTTCTCTGTTTTGCTTTTCATGCGAACAGTACCATTCTCTCTTCCACTTTCATTGCAGCTGATAATCCTATAGTTGCTGAAGAGAAAGGACCATGCTACCGATTTGTTAGTGCAGGAAAGCAATGCATGCATCCTCTTTCTGTTCAGCTCAGCAAGCAGCTTTGCTGTTGCAGTGTTGGCAAAGCCTGGGGCCCACACTGTGAGAAGTGTCCACTTCCAGGAACAGGTAAGAACTGACCATTAAAAATACAAGCTCTTGCCCCCACACTGTCTGTTATGTGTGCTTTAAAAAAAAAAAAATCCATGAATTGATTTTAAATAAGAAATGTTTATCAGTAAATTATGATAGTTCTTTATGTGGTAGTAGAATAATCACATATATAGTAGTTTTCACAGAATCACAGAATGGCTAGAGTTGGAAGGGACCTTCAAAGGTCATCCAGTCCAACCCCCCTGCAAGGAGCAGGGACATCCCCAACCAGATCAGGTTGCTCAGAGCCCCATCCGGCCTGGCCTTGAATGTTTCCAGGGGTGGGGCATCCACCACCTCTCTGGGCAACCCGTGCCAGTGTTCTACAACTCGCATTGTGAAAATTTTTTTCTAATATCCAATCTAAATCTATCTCCCTCTATTTTAAAACCATTACGCCTCGTCCTATCACAACAGGCCCTACTGAGCAGCCTCTCCCCATCTTTCTTGTAGGCCCCCTTGAGGTACTGGAAGACCTCTATAAGGTCTCCCCAGAGCCTCCTCTTCTCCAGGCTGAACAGCCCCAACTCTCTCAGCCTGTCCTCATAGGAGAGGTGCTCCAGCCCTCTGATCATCTTTGTGGCCCTAGGGATTTGTTCATAGGGTTTTATTATTACCTTTGATATATTGTGATAGAATTCCAGATTAATAATATGTACATCTCAGAATATGTCCTTGAACTTTGATTCTCCATCAAGTGAAGATAAATTCATTATACATTAAATTCTGACTATACATACAGGCAAATTAACTCAAAATCTAATTAGTATTCTTCAGTTGTTAAAGGCACCAGTGAAAGGATGGCAGCTTTTGAGAATTAGGTTACAGAACAACATGTGTTGTAGTCTACATTACAGTTGGTGTGATATATATGAGAGTATCTCTACTTTCTAACCTTCTTTCGTATTTTTACCATCCATTTTGAGGAATGTGCTAAGTATGGTGTTGCCTTAACAATAAACTGGTAGTTAAACTTTTCGTGCCACCTTTCATGTAAACAGTTCCTTAGTTCACGCGTAAAGCTCACTTCTATTATCAGTGTTCACTTGGAGTCCTTCTGGTTTTTAAATATATAAAGACTTGGAAAATACCAGCTTGGCTGGTGACCACTCTCATTTAGGCTGTTCATTGATGAAGGTACCACGTATTATAAATACTGATCGCTGCTTTCGAGTACTTTCTATCCCCAATTTTGCTTAAAACTTAAATGACCAAATTTGGAGTCTTTAGTCAAAATCAATTTAATATTTTTTTGTCCACATGTATGATCAAATTCCTCTTTTTGAAAAGCATCATTGCTTATTGTAATATACACGATGTCCATCTTGTTCAGTATTTTAGCACAGGTATCTGTAATGGTAATCCACTGTTCTTACTGAAGTCACTGCTGCAGATGCCATTGTTATAATGTGGGTCATGTATTTCTCTGGAGTATTTTACAAAGAGTCAGATTTTCAAAACTGGCTACTTGCTTTTGGGAAATCCATGGCTAGCATCAGACACACGATGAGAGCAGCAGATTCCTTACTTTTAAAAGGTGGGCTTACAGAAACGTTTTTGAGGATTTAAATATATTTTTAAAGCCATTATTTCCTGCAAGACCACTGGATTGCTAGATTGCTGATTAGGATTTTGAAAGTCCGTTTCACTTCCAGATAAGTAATATTTCTGTGGCTTTTTAATGGAGAAAAAGAATGTTCTCATCAAATGACTCACAATTTAATTCAGATGCTTTACATCTATAAGAATATTGCATGAGGCTTTATGCCCAGTTTTGTGTATTCTGGAGCAGAGAATATATCTTTTTGTTGACTGCTTTTTAGTCATAAAAAATATGTCGTTGAATATTATGTGGAATTGTTTTTCTTAATGAAAAGACTTCAGAGAGAAGAATCTTTGAGTAGAAAATTCTGATGACCTGTGTGGGAAACATTTTTCCCATTTTATAACAACTTTCATTATTTAAAAACATATTCCTTTCTATAACAGGTTAAATTCATAATCTTTCAGAGTTTTGTATGAAAAATGTGTGAAAGTGGGATACTCTAGAATGGGGTAATGTATTTACTGCAGCATCCCATGTTAATTTACAAGTCATTGAATTAAAAAGTAATGATCTCACTTTCTGATAGCTTTTAAAATATTTGTACAAAGTAGACCAGCTTTGTATACCCAAGTGTTGAAAGCACTTATCAGAGCTGTGGTGCAATAAGGCTCTAATTTCTATTCTGCACTTGAGAGAACATAACCTGAAACAAGGTTTCATACATCCTGAGTATGCATCTGAAGGGACAGGTATCAAATTTTCTGTCTTCCTCCTTTGGCCAGAATTTCCACCCTCAATTGGGTGGTTTTGTGCAAGTTTTGGTACTAGCATTTCCCAACAAGTATTTCATCATTCTGAATCCACGCAATTTAATCAGTTTGACCCTTCATCTTTTCTAGTCTAACTCACCATCAGAACACAGTATGCAATTAATGCATAGTGCAATTTAATGTTTAATGTAATGAATTTATCTGTGGAGTACCTATAGCTAGTATTTTGTGGTTTTATTTTAGATGCTAATTAATTTAAAAACCCTGATGTGTTCAAAGCAGAATTTCTGATCTTACCAGTGCCCCACCCTGCACATCTCTTAAGAACCTGTAAGAAATCATATCGGGGAACATGGGACACTAAATCTTTGGTGTTTCATCCCAACATAGCTTTACCTAGAGCACAATCAAGCACTCCCTCCTGAAGAGTCCTGAAGGTCCCTCTGTCCCTGATAGGAACATAATAGCTATTATCTTTGATGGGAAGGAAGGCTGACTCCTATTTCTCTTTCATCCTAGTCTTCCACTAGGACCGCAAAACTTGATGCTCATGTAGAGCAGCTGCAGAGATCAGAGCAGGTGCTGCTGCCTGATTTTCATTACTTTTTTCTATAGGACCTTTATAAATGAGATTATTTCCCCTCTTTTCCAGTGGTGATTTGACTTTTTATGATCCCCATCATGTTTTTATCCAGCCCACTGAGGTCAGTGGAAAGACTTATTCAGTTCAGTGGAATTTGGATCAGGGCTGGTATGAGACCTATGATGTAGTCAAATGAGATCCTGTGAATGAATGTTGTTATTGGTTGATATTCTTTTGCTCCTCTAGTACAAGGGTGGTGAGCTTTTTTCCTTTGGTTTCTGCAAAAAGAGAGTGATAGAAATAGTGATCTTCGTCGCTTAAGCAATGTAGATGATGATGACAGTTTGCATATTTAAATTCATACCCAGGATATACTGTTTGAAGAGGATTGGTACAAAAAACCCCTGATATATTGATAGATTATATCATTATATAATGATATAAACATAACTGAAGACAGATGGTAAACTGGAAATAACAGCCAGAACGTGCTTTTAGGAGAATGCTCAGTCATATTAGCATGCAATGCATAGCTTGCCTTTAAGTAGCTTTTTGTAAAAATGTATATACAATATGAGATTAAATTTATTAGTGATAGTCATTATATTTTCCATTATGTCAACAAACTGCACTTTTAGACTCCTAAAAGGAATATTTTCCCATCCCAAATCTAGCTGCTTTTAAGGAAATCTGCCCTGGTGGAATGGGTTATACGGTTTCTGGTCCTCACAGAAACAAGCTATATCATCACCCTGCAGTTAGAGTACAGCCACCTGTCATTGGCAAGACCCCGATTACTCAACCTGTTGCTAAAGGTACTTCTCCTCCACCTCTCCCAGCAAAGGAAGAGCCAGTGGAGGCACTGACCTTCTCACAGAAAAGTGAGACTGAGATGGCTGTGCATGAAGGTGAGAGTGGGAATATTTAGTCTTTCTATATTTCTGTGCATGCATCTTCAGTGGTATGTTTCTTTGCGGAGTAGCTGCATACAGTGCAGGACAAAGAGGCGTCAATTCCCATAGCAGAGCATTCCACGTTGTGGAGTGTATTGTGTAACATTACTTCTGAAATTTTATGTATAGCTCCCATCCGATGCTGAGAACACCATGAAGAGAGACTGCTTTAATCTCTTTAATTTTTATGATAAAAATATTAAATATTTGTTGTAAGACTTATATTTATAATCTCTAACTTATAACAAAGGACTAAGCTCAGG
The DNA here is from genome assembly GCA_009806455.1 of Tetrax tetrax. Classification (NCBI taxonomy): domain Eukaryota; kingdom Metazoa; phylum Chordata; class Aves; order Otidiformes; family Otididae; genus Tetrax; species Tetrax tetrax. The sequence continues at coordinate 252,745 of WHYT01015852.1, forward strand.
CTTTGATTTACTAGTATTTGGGGTGGCAGAAGCTGAGGGGTTTTGTCACCTTCCTCCTATATACTCCTGTAGATTAGCAGCACCCAATGTGGGCGTGCATCCCCTTCACGCGGTCTGCTCTCCCCCCTGCAGCTGTGCGCTCCCTCCGTGTGACCATATTGGATCAGCCCCTCTCTGCTGGGCTCTTTAATGATTAGTTGATTCCTCTAAGGTATTTTTCTCAGACTTTGTTTTCTGCAAGTTCCTCTAAGAACTTTCAGCAATTGTAGCTGAAATTGGCCTCAGTCTAAAACAAATGCAGAAGCTAAGAAATGCAGCACTATTATAAATACATTGCCAGCAAACTTGGCATGAACTAACTGTAGACAAGAAGCAATGCATTGCTGAAGAACTCTATCATGATATTGAGGTTATTTTCAAGTAGCAGTTATATGTATGTATGTCAGGCCATTATTAGAAAGAGTTTCAGTCAGCTGACTTTGCAAAATTCTATGTGACTTGAGTGGCTTTCCAGTTAAAATCACTGCTCTAGTTTTGCTTTCAAAAAGGAAATGGAGGTAAACTGATACTGGAGAGAAAAATAACCATTCAAATATACTTACAGACTGTGCTGGATCTTAAAATCTCACATAAACCTCTGGGCTTTTCTGTGTTACAAAGTGGAAAAAAGTGATGTATTATTTGCTAAAATATTACTTCAGTAATTGGAAAGATTGCCACATTCTAGTAAATCTTAAAACACAAATAATCTGGAGAAAAAAAAGGATTTTTTTTTTTTTTATAAAAAACTTTTTAAAAATATGCTTACGCTAAGCTAGTAATGACACATAGACTTTTTTGAATTTTATATTCCATTTTTTTATATGTTTGCATTTGGAAACTTTGAGGTTTTATTGGAAATTTTCCCAGTTCTGATAATCAGCTTCCTGGCTAATAGTGAAGAAACTAGAGCAAGAAGAGTGATTTTTTTTTTTTTTTTTTTTTTTAAGGCATCTATCCCATGGAAAATATTGGTTGTAAAAAGAAAAATATTCTTACAGTTTTTTTACAGAAGCATATAGATTTTCATTAGCAAAAGACAAATTCAAAAAAGGCAAATTGCATTGGAAAATAAAAACTTACATGAAATTTCTAATTCTTCTTCCCAGAAAGAAGTCACCTGTGTGGGGGAAAAAAAGAAAACAAACCACTTTTGCTTGCTTTAAAGAAAAGGCAGATTTCAAAATTTGATTTTATTTTTTTTTAGAATAAATTCTTGCAAATTTGTTAATGGTTATTTATATATCATTATTATATTAATTTACCTTTAAAATAATTACAGAAATTTATATTCCTTGTAAAGAATTTTAAAAGTTTAATCAGTGAGTTTATAACCTGTGAGTTTCTCAGATCGTTTCTAAGGAAACAATTAAACAATTGAGAAACCTATAAGGCAGCTGAATACTGAGTAGATAATTATAAGCATTGGTCAGTGTGTAGAATCTTATTCTAGTTTCAGGTTAGTTTTTGTGCTTGCTTCAGGAACACTGCTTAAAGTTTGCGTCATTTTGGAATGAGGTTAAAGCCTGAAATTTTTCTGCAATGCAACAACTACTTGCAAATGTGCTAGTAGTTTTGTGTAAAATGTATAAGTAAATGTTATGTGCAGACTGATTAATTTTCTTCTTTCTTTCTGGTTTTAGTGGCAACTGCAGCCCCCGATCAGGTAAAACATAATGTGATTTATCTAGGAATTAGAATGCAGACCATGTGTACGAGATGTGATATGCTAACTCTGAAAAGGATTTAGAATTTGTGAGGAGCAAAAAACTCACTATGGACTTACAGTGCAAACCCCAAGGCAAAAAGAACTCATGTTATTATTATATACAACAGCAGGCAGCTAGTGAGGTACAGGAAAGAGATTACTTTAACCTCTCTTTAGGGCATTAGTGGAGGATCTAGTATTATGTTGTTCTAGCCCATCCTGGAGCCTATATTTTAAAGAGGATGTTGAAAAATGCAGACAGTATGAAGGAGAGAGAAAATGAGTTGAAGTGAAACAGTATGAAGCTTTGAGAAGCATTTGTGACAGCTGCTCAAGAGGCTTGTGTTAATGCCTAAGTTAGTTTCCTAGTTTTTTTAGGATTGCTGTGCATTCGGTGGAGAAGAGCAGGTGTGTATCTGTGTTAAGGCCCCCATTCTGGAGGTTTCTGGGATTAATTAGGAATAACTGTAGCTGTACTTCATTTCATTTGCCTAAAGACTTACAAGCATCTAACACTTCAATGAAAATAAGATGATTGGTGCAATAGCTAAGAGAGAATCTTTCACAGTGGTCAAAGACTTAGGGACATATGTGGTTGTGTGATGCTGATCTGCACTTTAAATACTATTTGAAAGCAACTGAAGACTAGAGAAGGAGTGGAGGAACAAAGCCAAAGATACAATTAGAAGTTCCGTGAAAAGGCTGCTTCAAATGAAAGCAATGTCATATTTTATGCCATTGTGTAAACATAGTATTCCATGCCCTTTCAGACTTAAATTGTTGGTAATTAATGGTCTGCTATCAAAAGCCACTTTGGAGAATGATGGCAGTTTCTCAAGCCAGGTTTGTGGGTTGTTATGGTAGCTGGATTAAGAGAATGTTTTCAGGATGTAAGTTTTTAATCATTCTTTTAGGAATTAACTTCCCTTGATCAAGAAAAGCAGCCTGATCTAGAGCCTGGGCAGCCTCAGCTTTCTCCTGGAATTTCTACAATTAATCTGCATCCACAGTTTCCAGGTAACTTGTTTTGACTTCTCCTTTAATACGAAAGAGTGCTTACAATTCTTCAAATAATGAGAAGGTAGCAATTGTAACAGAGGTCAATGAAAAATTGATTGCAGCTTCACCAAAAAATCATGGAAGCTGAAGTGGGAGGAATTGAGAGGTTGGCATTGGCTGAGTCACTTGTTAGGAGGCAAAGTTATATTTTAGGTAAAAGTTACGTCCTGGATTACGTAGTGAGAACTTTGATGTCAGCAGAGTTGAGGCCTTGGCCTCCTTTCAAGAGGAAAATTTACTTAGGTGCCTCCTTGTAGACTCATGTATAACTTCTGCTGTGAAAGTTTAGCTATTTTGCTTGCTTTATTTAGCACCTCGGGTTTTTTTCACAAGCAGTAAAATGATGGAAAACCCAATTGTACTATTTTTTCTACTCCAGATCTAAGCAGAATAAACTAATGAAAAGCTTCATAGTGTCTGGTTAATTCAATATCATGTGTAAATTATTTAAGGGTTGGATTTTTAATGCTTGAAGGAGGGTTTTTTTTGAATGTGATTGATTTCCATTCCATGTCACACAGTAGTGATTGAGAAAACATCTCCTCCTCTGCCTGTTGAAGTTGCTCCTGAAGTCTCTACTTCAAGTGCAAGTCAAGTAATTGCACCTACTCAAGTTACAGGTATTATACTTTCTTTTAAGAACTAAAATAAATTAAGACATGGCTGTGAGTTTCTGACACTGTAACTTGTTCCATGCTTCTTCTGAATTATAATAGCAAAGAGAATGTAGCTGTAGAACAAAAGAATACTCTGGAGTATATATATGAAAGTATATATATGTATCTGGAGTATATATGAAAGTTACACTAATGGTGATTGTCAAACCAGAGTTTGGATGTCAGCTCTGGTGTGACTGTGCCCCTTCTGCCAGCTAGCTCCCTACTTCCTTAAAGGGAGAGGAAGTTACCCTGCTGGGTACTCACACAGTTTTGGGGGTTTTTTTAAAAAAAAAAAAAGTCGTTTTCCATGTTCTGCTGGTTTTTTTTTCCCTCAGGAAATCAATTTGTTGTTCAGATATTTAAGAGATAGTAAAGTCCAAATTAAGTAAGATATGTAGGACAAAATCCTAAATTAAATTTTAAAAACTGAATGCAGTTAGAGTTGAGAAGTTTTTGAGTGCCTTAATTCTCTACTTGAAGATTTAGGTAAATTTTAATGTAACCTATTTCTAAATAGTCTGGATAAATCATTCTTCTTTACAGATGATAACTTATTTTTTTCAGGAATTACAATGTCATGCTGCTGTATAACCTCAGTTTAAATTGCAACTAAACACAGACAGTCATTAGTATTTTTTGCAGTAACACATATACTTTGAGAGGTTCTAAAACTACTATAAGAGTTTAGCATCCAATGCTGCCCATATAGATATCTCCTTAGCTTACAAAATACATCCAAGCCATTAACAGATGAGTATTCTGTAAAAATAATCAGAAACCCATTACCATTATTTTCTTAACCTTTGATGCAAAGGTTAAATCATTTATATTTTATATTATCTTCATTTAACTTCATTTTTTTTATGTACCCATTTATAGATCATGGATGGGACATGAGAGTATGTCAGTAGGAAAAGCCTAGATGCTTTCTAGATTCTTCCAGATAAGGTATCCGTGACAGAAACTCAGGACTTGCAAACTTGATTTACAGTTGTTTTCAACTTGCTACTTGGATTACAGAATATTGTGCAATTACTGAACTATGTGGGAGAGTTTAACATCAAACTTTTTTTTGTTTGCCTAGAAATCAACGAATGTACAGTTAATCCTGATATCTGTGGAGCAGGACACTGTGTTAATTTGCCTGTGGGATACACTTGCATCTGCTACGAGGGGTACAGACTTAATGATCAGCAGACAAAGTGCTCTGGTATGAATGGATGCTTTCAAAAATCTGAAATAACTATGCTATGAAATGCTTGAAATGTAGAGTCTGGTCAGGGGAAATATGCTACAGAGCAGTCGGGAGTTGCTTCCTCTACTGAGTGCTTCCAAACTACACAGAAACAAGTTTCTGTACATCAAATAAAATTTGCCAGCTACTCTCTGATACAGCTTTTCAGCCACTCAGAACTGAATGTGAATTTAATTAAATTGAATGAAAGCCATTGTGAGATGAGAGAAAAAGTGATTAGACAGACGATCTCTTCTCAGCTTTATATCAGATATCTAAAATAGTCAGACTGGTAGGAAGAAATACACATCTGTTTGGAGAAAGAATGACTGAATTAGTGCCTGTTTCTCAGAATGATTTACTCAGCTGCCAGCTCTGCAGCTGGACTAAATCCAGTAATTTTGTTAGTTCTTTCCTCTCAACCTTCTGCTGAAAAGAGAAAGTATATCGTAAACATCCCAGAAGCACATTAGGAGATCTGCAAACTGAGGTCTTCATCCCTTTCTAAGCTAGTAAGTTCTGGAACAGAGAGCTCTGATGAACATGAGGCAGAGCCCAGATTGGCTCTACGTGAGCCATTTCGGACTTGGAAGTAGCTGTATCATTATCTTCTTTCATTCAGAGTATGCTGGTTCCTCTGTAGCTTGGATCAGAAAGAGTTTATTATATCATGTTGACAGATTATATGCTATCAATTTTTCATGCTACCAACAGTTTGATAGCTTCACACTGATACGCATGCTATCAGGTGCAACTAGAGTATTAAAATATAATTTACATAAATACACAACCAAATGGAAACTTAAAATCCTTCCATTTCATCTAAATTGTGTTAATGTTCCATACTTGCAGCTTGTGCTCGGCTTGCACTCAGTGCAGTGATTTGAATAGTAATCATGTCACATTCTTCAGGCGAATGCAGTATTCTTATAGTCTAAGCCAATAAGAGCATTTTTTTCCAACCCAAACTATTTAATGCATCTTTTTTTTTTTGCAGCTCTGAGGGAGAGGAAAACATATGCTTTTTTTTGATAGTTAAAATAATTACAAGATCAATCTTTTCAAAAGCATGGCATAGAATACACACAAAGAATCACGACTAAATATGTTATTCTATAGTCTTGTGGTTTTATTTCTTTTATAGATATTAATGAGTGTAATCAGGCACCCCATCTCTGTTCCCGTGGACGCTGTGAAAATACAGAAGGAAGTTTCCTATGTATTTGCCAAGCTGGATTCATGGCCAGTGAAGATGGAATAGACTGCGTTGGTAATTACTGGTCTCCTTTATAGAAAATAAAAATATAAAAATGAATCAAGAAGCTTATCTAAAACCCCCTAAAGTCTCCTTTTCAGATTTTTTCTGCAATATCATTGTTACAGAACTGATGTCTGGAAGTGTTTTTAACTGTCTCTCACCAACTATTGTGGTGAGGAAAATATTTGAGTAGCTCCTGCTACTTTTCAAAACGACAATTTCTTGAAAACCAAGAATTAATTCAGTATCATGCTTGTTTAGGAAAATTACTATTTAGTAAAAACACCTTCTGTGGTAGGAAATACAAATACTCAAAACTCTTTCAATCCTTAGCAGCTATAACAAATTGCATTTTTAAATATAGCTGCAAACAGCCATAGACTTTGCAGAGCAATACAGAGAGCCTGAATTGGCTGTGGTCTGCCTCAGTTTAGCGCTGCCTTGGCCATAATGTTCGCGCAGTGACACATACTGCGTTTGCAACCACGAGGCTGCTTAGTGGCCTTCTTCCTACAGCCTGGTTGTTTCCAGATCTCATTCTCTCTGCAATTACAAGCAGTAAGGTAAAGATGGAACTGCTCAGTAAGAACAGCTGTAGGGCTGTGGCTTGCAGACAGCTTAAAAAATCCAAACTTATTTACGTTTAATTAAATTTACTTACATATGTTTAATTAAAGCAGAGTTTAGAGGAGATGCAAGCGTTCAGTATTTTGATGGTGAAGCAAAGTTTCTTACCTTCTTTTTTTCATCTGCAGATTTTGATGAATGTTCAAGACCTCATACTTGTGGGGAAGGCTTTTGTATAAATACTGTTGGCTCATACAGATGTGAATATTGTGACAGTGGATATCGAATGAACAGGAGAGGTGAATGTGAAGGTAGGTTTGGACTCATCACCAGTAGTAATACAGTAACAATTGCCAAGCCAAACTGCAATAGGACAAGCCATTTATTTCGCATTGATTGCTGTTTCCGATGTCAACAGAAAACTTTACCTGTATGTCTTTGTTTTTGTAGAAGTCTGGACATTAGATGGAAATATTAAAGTAACTCAACACAGATTTTTTCATATTTAACTTAATATTTTTCTACTTGGTGTATTTCTTTTAATTCCTTTCAAACTCCTTTGCTATTTGATTTCAGATTGAATGTCTTGGCACAGTGTTTTTATATCTTTTTGTGTTCAGAGTTTTCTTTACTCGTCCTACCCTGTGCTTATTTCCATGGGTAATTACTCTAGCTTAATCTTACTGCTGGATTTTTCTTACAGTTACTTTCATTTAGTTTGCCTTGAGATCATTTAACTTCCTCCTGTACACCAGCTAAAATGACAGAATGTTCAAAAGGACATTGTTTTATCTACAGTTTGTCCTGGATGATGAAGTTACCATTTATTCATGTCACAAAAACAATGACAAATGTTACTGCTGTTCAGAATCCTAGAATCATCAGGGTTGGAAGGGACCTTTAAAGGTCATCTAGTCCACCCCCCTGTGCAAGGAGCAGGGACATCTCTTCCAACCAGATCAGGTTGCTCAGAGTCCCGTCCAAGTTGGCCTTGAATGTTTCCAGAACTGGGGCATCCACCACCTCTCTGGGCAACCTGTTCCAATGTTTCATCACCCTCATTGTAAAAAAATTATTCCTTATATACAGTCTGAATCTACCTCCCTCTATTTAAAAACCATTACTCCTCCTCCTATCACAACAGGCCCTGCTGAAGAGTTTCTCCCCATCTTTCGTATAAGCCCCCTTTAAGTAAAGAAACTTGGTAGGTAGATGCCCCATCCCTGGAAACATTCAAGGCCAGGTTAAGATTCCCTGCTGTTTGAGGGAGGCTTAGCACTACGGCTTGAGCTGCAAAGGGAGAACTCTCAGAGGGTGTAATCTTATACAGGAAACCTTTTTGAGTACTCTCCATGCTTTTCAGTTATTTGATGTCTGGAACAGCAATTCAACTCCTATTATTTAGATTTAAGACACTGCAAAGGAGCTCCCTCACTATGGATAGAACCATCTCGGGACAGCTCTTTTAATAGCTCTTGTCATGGAATCTCTCAACTTTATTGTTAGTCCTTCCCTGTGTACTTTACCAAGTTTCTGTTTAAAAAAAAAAAAATCTATAATTTTTCATATAATTATAACAGGTAACAAGTGATAAGTTGGGTTTTAATTTTTTTTTATTTGGAACTATATATCTAGCAGGTATTTAATGTTGCAGGAGATCCTAGGACATCTGACCTTTAGAACTTCACTTTATTGGGGGTTGGACTAGATGACCTTTGAAGGTCCCTTCCAACCCTAACCATTCTATGATTCTATGATTTTCGGACAGAAAAAAATTGCTAATGTTTTAGGTTGCCTAGCAAATAAACAACTTAAAGCTGCTATGGATATATTTGCTGCTCCGAGCATTGCTCAAAGATTCCTCTTTCTATTCAGATTTTAAAAAATTATTTAAGTATTTCCCACACTCCTTAACTCTTTTAACTACTCTTAAAACTACTTTTTCCAAATCTTCTCTGTCAGTAGAGAATCTGTGATTAAAATAGGCTAGAAATCAGGATATCACAGTGCATCAAATTTCTTATTAGCTTGTATTTTAAGTAGTGTGGTCATAATCCTCTATAATTTAACTTAACAATATGTAATTTCTGAAACCAAATTATCTGTTAAAAGTTACTTAAGATTGCTTAAGGGAAAAACGCTCCTACACTAAATCCATCTAACCAAGGAAATGACACATTTGAGGAGTCATTTCACCATGTCATTACAACCACACATTATAGTCACCCTACTGACAGATTCCAGATTCCACAGATAACTCCTTTTTACCTCCTCCACACTTCAAAAACAAAGGCAGGAATCCTCCAACCTGCAGACAATGCTCACGGTTCACTTGCACTTCCTCACCCCATCTTCATTCTGCCTTCACTCTGTACTCACACAAGCTCTGTTGTGGGCCTAGCCTGGGAAACATAGAATGCATACGTGTTCTTGTTGTAGAGTCTATTGTTTATGTAGAACGGTGTTATAGGCGTAGCTGAATGTCATTGCATATGAGTAAGTGTTCCTATAAAATCTTGTGATGTTTTTAAGCTTTGTGGCATTTAGACTTGATTTTGACTGAAAATTTCTGTGCCAAATACATTGTTCATGTTGTGTGTTGAGGGCAGATACAGTCCAGGCATTTCTGAGAACAGGTGTCAACAGAAGTGGATTATTTTGTTTATTAATTAAATAAATTAAAAAAAAAAAATCTTAGAGCAGTTTCACTGAGAAGCATTTGCAGACCTGCATTGTAGTGGCTGAAAAGGCCTGTTGCTGTTTTTGTGATGAAGTATTCTCAGCTGGACAATCATGATTCTATGAAAAATTGCAGTTGGCCAACATCCAGTGACTTGTTTGGAGCTGGGATGTTCAATTCTCTGAAGGCTGGAGCATTGTCCGGTCAAATTACAAGTGCTGGAGGCTACTTTCCTTCTGTGAGCTTGTTCCCAAAACTAGGAGTAAATTGCCACCCTGCTATCTGTGCTGAAGTAGCAGTCCTTAAATGCAGAAGACAGAACTGCAAGGCATGATGCAGGGAAGGAGCAGGAGCTTAGGAAGCTGGATTTAGAAGTGACTGATGATTTCATTAGCTCTGTGCACTGCATGAAGCAAGTATTTGGTAGGAAAGATGGTAATTATTCTGTAATTAAAGACCATATTATAAAATAATACTTGAGTATGGGAGCAGACTGGAATGAAGCTGCACACAGTTTTAATTCCAGCAATTCCACCAAGCTGGGTGGTGCTGTCGACAGGCTGGAAGGGAGGGATGCCATCCAGAGGGACCTGGACAGGCTGGAGAGGTGGGCCTGTGCCAACCTCATGAAGTTCAACCAGGCCAAGTGCAAGGTCCTGCACCTGGGTCGTGACAATCCCAGGCACAAATACAGGCTGGGTGGAGAAAGTATCGAGAGCAGCTCTGAGGAGAAGGACTTAGGAGTGCTGGTGGACAAGAAGCTCAACATGAGCCTGCAATGTGCTCTTGCAGCCCAGAAGGCCAACCGCATCCTGGGCTGCATCAAGAGGAGTGTGGCCAGCAGGTCAAGGGAGGTGATTCTGTCCCTCTACTCTGCCCTGGTGGGACCCCAGATGGATTACTGTGTCCAGTTCTGGAGCCCCCAACATAAGAAGGACATGGACCAGTTGGAGAGAGTCCAGAGGAGGGCCATGAAGATGACCAGAGGGCTGGAGCACCTCTCCTATGAGGACAGGCTGAGAGAGTTGGGGCTGTTCAGCCTGGAGAAGAGGAGGCTTCGGGGAGACCTGATAGTGGTCTTCCAGTACCTCAAGGGGGCCTACAAGAAAGTCGGGGAGAGGCCTGTTGTGATAGGACGAGGGGTAACGGTTTTAAAATAGATGGAGATAGATTTAGATTGGATATTAGGAAAACATTTTTTACAATGCAAGTTGTAGAACACTGGCACAGGTTGCCCAGAGAGGTGGTGGATGCCCCATCCCTGGAAACATTCAAGGCCAGGCTGGATGGGGCTCTGAGCAACCTGATCTAGTCGTGGATGTCCCTGCTTCTTGCAGGGGGGATTGGACTGGATGACCTTTAAAGGTCCCTTCCAACTCTAACCATTCTCTATGATTCTTCTGATCATTGGTCACTTGACAGCAACTTGTCTTTGAATATAGTTTTTGTACGCAGTCTCTTTTAGATTGCATATATTGCTTGTATTGTAGGTTTCTTTGGTGCAGAAGTAGTTCTTGGTAGATGCTCAGAGCTTGGACATGAGATCTATGAGTTTTTCAGGACTTATCTCGTTTTGTCATGGGCAAACTAGAACCTCTCCTGATGCAACAAGTCCCTCTATCACCCTAAACATTGCCAGCCTCAGTGATGTATGTGTTGCTTGTGCCTTCTTTCAGACATAATTAACTCCCTACTGCCTGTAAACATCTTTGGTTACAATTCACACAATAAAATTTATAGTCCACATAATACTTAAATGCTGCATAATTCTATGACACTGGAGAAGACCAAATTTCTCTTTGATTTGAGAAGCCAGAGTTACAAGTTTGTTGTTGGTGCAATGCACTCCCAAATTTTCTTGAGACTGACTATAGGAAAAAGGTGACGTAAATGAAGTTATTCTTACCTATCTAAGCCAGAAATCTGATCTGCTGTATGTTAAGGAGGGCCTACCAAAGATTCCCAGCATAACAGAAAATTCAGATTCAGTTGCATGTACTATGATCTAATTTATTTCTCAGAGATGCTCCTTCACTGGTACAAATCTAAGTGAACTTGGACCTTCCTTGGTCTCTTAACAGATAAAGTATGCAACTCTTTAAATGTGTTAGTATAAGATGAGCACAATCAGAATAACCAGATTAGTTTATTGTTCAGTGTTCTGGTATGACTTTGTCAAATATTTCCTTTTATCTTCTGTTTTGAAGACATTGATGAATGCCTGACTCCAACTACTTGTCCGGATGCACAATGCATTAATGCTCCTGGCTCTTACCAGTGCATTCCTTGCAGAGTGGGATTCAGAGGCTGGAATGGACAGTGCCATGGTATGTTCAGCACTCTTGGTATCTCCAGTTACAGTTCGTGTTCTGAGATGCTATATTTCCTATTCCATTAATGTTACAACCTGATAACAGTGATGCGCTCTGGGTCCCCATTTCATTCAATAATAATTAAAAATACAAGATTTTTGAAATTACTTTGTGGTCTAAGACACAGTATGTGTGAGGAAATTGTGATTAATGTAGATTAACAGGAAAACATTAGCACATTTTAAAGCGGCTTGTCTCACTTTAGGTTTTTAGAACGGATTTCTCACGTTATATTTGTTTTTAAATGATAGTTTGGAGTTTTTTTTTTTTTCCAAATCAGTTTTGCCTATTTCAGATACAGGTAAGAAAGAGCAAATGAATCCATTATGCTAAAATAAATAATCTTTTGCAGTTTTGAGTGCCACTTCTTGAGGCACTACCAGAAACTGGAATTTGACCTCAGCTGTGAAGGACCCGCTCTCTGTTGTGAATCCTTCTGTTCACTCTGTGTGTCACATGTGCCCTAAAATTTTTAATGGTTGGAGTAACCATTTTAGCTAAGCAGGTGTATAATAACCTACAGAGGGGATGCTTGCATTATTGTTGCAGGTCAGATTGACAGCGTACTTCCACAGCTTATTTCCTAATCGCTCCCTATTGCTGTGATTTGATTCAGTTAATGAAGCAGTCTAAGAGCATTGTTTCAGTTAAAATAGCTCTGGAAGATGGGCATTGACTCTGCTCCAGCTACAAATGGGCTTTTGATCTGTGGAGCAATACTAGAGCCAGGTTGCAGTAAAGCACATGAAAAATGTAAGTGTATGGTGTGGCTGTCAGAGCCTCACCACCAGTTTTACTGTACAGATCACACCTTTTTCAGCCACCCTGTTTTCTAAAGAAGGCATGTTGTAGCAAATTATTTCTGTCCAAATATCTGCCTGTTACAATTTATCCGCATGTCATAGCTGCATTGTTTTGTCTTGTCATTTGACTTACTATGGGGGAATGTATTTCTCAAGTAATTTCATGGATCTTAATGGAATTATAGCAAGCTCTGAAACTTTTACCACAAATTGATGTGGTTCACTTAGCACACGTTACTCCACATTCATGTTTGTTTTGCTCCTTCCCACCTGCCTGGATTCCTGCTGCCCTTGCAAAGAATGGGCCTCATGCACTCTGTTAGAAAGGTTTCCTTACTTAATTCCTTTTTTGCATTCTTTCCCGATATCAAGCTTGATTTCTACACCTATTTATGAAAACAGACTGATTGAAAATGCCGTGGCATAACTTTCACTTGTTGCGTTCTTGCTAACCAGGTTAGTAGGAGCAGAATGAGGGAAAAGAAGTCAGCCTCTGCTCAGATATACAAATAGAACTAAGTCATGTAAGGGATAAGTCTTGGTTCCAAGTTGCTGATACATTTTTCCTTGTATTACTGTATGTAGTTTGCCTTTTTCCTTTGTTTTATGAAATGTTCTAAGCCTAGACATCTTACTCACATCATTAGTGATGTGATCAGTCTTCATTTTCTGTTTATCCTAGACTTATGTCATGTTGGAAACAAGCCATACACATTTTAGAAAATGTAATGCAGACAGTTTGTCTTAAATCTGCAAAGGAAAATATTTCCCAAGTTATCTATGAAGGGTATTTAAGTCCATTATTCCATACAATCATTTGTTTCTGCTGTTAGTTTAGGTCTGTTGCAGCTCTGCTGGATTTCCCCAGTGCTATTTTCAGTATTTTTTTTTTTTTTGTTTGTTACCTCACCTCATTCCTCTGCCTGCACTCCATGCCCTAGAAAGTCTAGTGTAACAGTTCTACAGTTCTTTGATGCTATTGATATTGTAATCTTCCAAGATTTAAAGCCAGGAACATAGCCTCTTTTGTTTAATAAAGGCAAGTCAATCAGTTCACTTCAGACTTACGTAGAATGCATTTAATTGCAATTTAGCTGGAAATATCCAATGTGAAATGTGTATTAAAAGAAATGAAGAAAGGTTTTGGTACCATCCAAAAATCAGAAATAATACTGCAGGCTTTGTTTTCAAGTAGCTTGGAGATAAGTAGATGAAAATGAATCTGTAAGAAGCAGGTTTGTTATTTGGGTGGAAGTTCATGTGTCTCACTGCTGAGTTAGGTTCTCTGTGTTTTAACAAATTCTTGAGTTTTAGAGCTTTTATCCTATACATTGAGAGCAAAGTTTTGTTGAGCAAGCACACTTTGCAAGAGTAGGGATCTGAGTAATTAATCTCGCAGAAGGGTGTAAGTGGTGTTGCCTACTGAGCTGCCAAAGCAGAGCACCTGTGAATCTGTGCTGTCATCTCTTGGAAGGATACCACTTCGTGTTCTTGGCCTGGCTGCAACAGGGCATCTTATTTCCAGAGTCAGAGGCTCAAGTGAGGGAACAAGAATTGTAGGTCATTTGAAATATTGACAATAATGGTGATTTCATTTGTGTCTAGGGAGACAAGGGCTTTCAAAGTCAGATTATACTGGAGCTTGTAAAGAGCCATGAAAGATAAATATGTATGAGGAAAACAGTTACTGCAGATATTCATAATAGCTAATAAGAGCTATGGTGATGATTTAAAGACCTCTAATCTTTTACCAGTTCTCCCTGTGCTACAGGGAGCTGCCTAACTAGCCCAATTAGCTCAAATAATCAGTTTTATTTATTTATAATTTACTCTTATTTTGACAAATTTTGTGCGCTTTGTGGTGGCAAAAGACAGGATAATTTGGAGTAATGTTTTCTAGCATATAAAAGCAAATAGTAGGTGTCTCTGGGATAGCTTATAGAAAATTTATTTCAAATCCTGCTCTAAATAAAGGATGGTTTGTGACCAGGAAGAGAGATTTTGCTTTTAAAACTTTTGTTATAATCCAGTGGAGTTCCTTGTTGCTTATATAGAGTAGCCTTACAAAGGGACTTGCATGAAGGGCAGAAATCCCCTCAAAACTCCTCAGGTGTCAGCTAAGTCCTTTAGAACCATCCTCCTTTAAGTCAATTTGAAAAATGTCATCTAAGAAGGTCTCACACGTATATGTGTTTTGTAGAGTCTTTAGTTGTGCACTGGAGAACTCCTCTAAATCCTGTACATAAATTGTCCTAGTTTTAAAAAACAGGAAAAACTCAGCAGCAGAAAATGTGGTTGAGGTCTATTCTAGCTTCTGAGAGGACCTGCCTGTTCCCTCGCACCCGTAGGTAAGCTCCAGGTAAAGAAGAGGAGGCAGAAGGTTGGGGGATTCTGGCCAGAGCACACGTTTTTAAAATGGTTTCAGAGAGAACAGCTTCTAACACAGTCTTGCCTGCATAAACTGTGTCTGCCTTTCTGGACTGTTCCTTGCAATAGCAGAAGGATTAGTGATAATGGTTATAAATTATTGGCAGCTGCTAGTGCTTTTATCACAGGTACATACCCTGAGAATAAATCTGTGTAATGCAAGAATGAATGTGCCAGCACTTGCTGACCTCTTCTTTTTACTAAAGCTGCACTGGTTTAAGCTACTGTGGGAAAATTATGGGCAAAATAATTTTATTCGGGTAAGGATGATGTGGACACAGTTATTTCATAGTGCAACCCCTTTTTAAAAAAAAGGAAGAAATAGGTTTGTTAGCCTAAACTGCAGTGCTGGGATGAAAGCATTGTTTCCATCACGTGTGCTCTGAGTATAGTTGAATGTTTAAGCACAAGGCAGTTCAAGTTCAAATCCTTTTTAAAAATCAGAATTACTGTAGGATTGCCAGCGTCAAAATATACAGGAAAACTGATTTATAACCATGCTTATGGCAGAATTGGAATAAATCCCAAGCTTGACTGAAAGGTGGTTGTACCCAAGTTAATTTTACACTTACACTTTCTTTGTATTTGCAGATATAGATGAATGTCAGTACGGCGGTCTCTGTACAAATGGACGCTGTGAAAATTTGGAGGGATCTTTCAGATGTATTTGTGGCCAAGGTTTCAAACTCTCTACATCAGAGGATCAGTGTGAAGGTAGAAAAGAATATTATTAAAATTCATAAGGTTACATTTACCTTTTAGATAATATTTGTCATCTAATAGTATTCCTTTTAATGGAGAAACCACAAATGAACAACACTGAAGCTAAATGACTGAAAAATGTAAGAATATGTATTTCCATTTTATGACTTCCATGGTCACATTGTAGATTTTGTCATTTGTTACAAAGCCAATCAAGAATGTGTAGTAATATTTATATTGCTAAATTGGAATTTCTGCAAAATCCTTGGCATTTCTATAATTTTGGAGTTTTGGGGACAGTAGATTTTGCTGCCTTAATTGCTTTCCTTTCAATCTTTTTTTTTTTTTTTTTTTTTTTTTTTCTTTTATGTGGGTGAACAGAATAAAAAAAAAAAACCAGGCTGCACCCTTTTGGAACCCAGCAGTGTCAGTTAACACTGAGCTGATGCCTGCATTGGTGTCACTGGATTTCAAGTAGTGCATTTAGTAGAGAGAGAGTTTGGTGTCATATTTCTAAGAACAGTACCTGTACCTCTGAAGTTGTCAGGTTCTACACTGCTTCCACATCTAAAATTCCCATCAGGACTGCTCCGGTCAGACAAAATTAGGTCTGAAGTCAGAGCAGAGTAGCCTGAGAGAGAACCTAGAGTAGTACAAGAGGTATGAATATCCATCTTTAGGGAGAGGCGACTTTGTGAAACCTCTCCGTAAAGGTGGAAATCTGGGAGAATGTCTCCAAAGTGTGGAAGCAAGCACACAAAAACTTGAACATTTCTTTTCAGATGTTGGTTTTTCTTTTTTTTTTTTTTTTCCCCTTCCCCCGACCCTTTTCTAAGTGTCTGTGTATAGCACCAAACACTTTCAGACTTCTGAGTGCTAAAAATAATACCGTAAAACTAAATGATCGCTCATGTAAATTTGTCAGGAAGTTTGAAACAAAACATCAGTGTAAGTTAAGTGTCTTTGAGTGAGCTAAATGTGCTGCCCAGGACACACAGCAGACTGGTCTTGGGGAAAGTATGTAGACAAAGTTTGACTGCTTCCTCTAAGCCTTTCATGGAAAAGAGCCCTTGCCAAGCTGAGCTGGCATGTGCAGACTGTTCTTCTTAAAGAGCACCCTTCTAAAGTAAGGACCTGTACGCGTGCCCAGATGCTTCATGCAGCTCCACAGATTTCGGTGATCCTTAAATTCAAAACTTCTGTGGTCACCAGGGACCATTACTCAAGAGATCAGAGTACGTAGCCATAACACAGACTTGAAAAACCTCATTGAGTAACTTTCTCCTGTTTGAATTGGAGTATATTTTCAGAAGGACATTCAGCTGTGCCTAAATCCTAGAAGTGACTAAGAACTATCAATCTAATTACTGTTCCTTAACGAGTATTTTATAAATAAAGGAGGGAAAACAGGCTTCCTAGCTCAAACAAGACGTGCTATTTCTGAATTCAAAGTGCTGCTCCCCTCCGATACTTCGAGTTTTTCATAGGAAAATTTAAGTTTGATGTTCAAGTCCATCTGTTAACCCAGCCTGACCCCAGTTTACAAGAACTGAAGTGCTGAGGGATTAGCAGTGGAAGCAGAGAGACATTTCCCCATACTTGGAGAATTAATACTGTTACAAGGCAAGTATTTAAAGGAGCCGTAAGGTACAACTTAATAGGGGAACAGCCTGTCAGTGTGCATCTGAAAACCACACCCTGTTAAAAGGCGGTGATCCTGCTGGAAAGTATTTTGTGGGCTTTGCTGACTCACTGGAGTGGTTGGCTTGTTACCTTTGCCAGATACAAAAGAAACAAAAGCAGCTCTCAGACAGCATCTGTGTGTTTGTCTGTGTGTACCTGTTTGTGCATTGAAGGTTATATTGACACTACAGGAGAGCACGCCGAATGCAGTCATCTCGAGGAAAACATCCAATCTTATGCCTTATATTGCCTGTCTGCATTTGTTAATAAATAAGACCAAGAGAAGTAGTATTGGATATTGACACCCTGCTTTGCTGTTTTGTTCAGTATTGGTTATTGCACCATTTTATAAATAATCGGTATTTTCAGGTGTGTTACGTTTTCACTGTCTCTTCTCCTACAGATATAGATGAATGCCAGGACCGATCACTCTGTACAAATGGACGCTGCAGGAACACAGAAGGATCTTTCAGATGTATTTGTAGCCAAGGCTACACATTATCATCTGCTGGAGATCAGTGTGAAGGTAAGCTTGTGGGCATAAGCTACTGATTCATTTTTTTCAATAAGATTTTGAGTATTTCACCTATAGGCATGAACTCTTCTGAGCATGGGGCAGAAATATATAGAGAGATACATTGCTCCTCTTTCTCTGTACTGTACTGTCAACCATTCAACAGTCCCCACCTACACAGCCATGTATTTAATGGATTCTTAGAAATAGTCCCTGTCATTTTTCCACTTAGAAGAAATCAGCACGTGTTTCCAACAGTAAGACTGGAAGAGCAATCAACATTATTACCGAAAACAATTAAGCCTTTCCAAACCTTGTTGCTCAAATTCTGACACTAAGGTTCTGTATTACAAAAGCTTCTGCCAGCATACACTATTCACATGGGGACCTGCTAAGTTAAAACTTCTTCTCCATCTGTCTTTGGGAACCTGTAGCCAGCCACCACCATCCCACATGTGCACTAGCAGAAGAAAATATGTAGTATAAGATGAGCTCCAGGGGGATCTGCTGGAGCTCACAGTTTTCACTGTCTTAGAAGACAGTCTACATACTGAGCTTGTACAAACAAAAAATAAGAGGTGAAAGGTGTACAGTGAATGTAGGGAGGAATGCCGTATTATGGAAAACAGAAATGTTCTATTGTCTCTCAGGTAGAAGAATTTAATTGTCCAGTAATTGGCAAACAAATTTTTTTTCTAGTAATTATTTCAAATCTACTTCCTCTTCTCCATCGTTGACTATACCACCTGATATGGTACGTCTGCTGCACTTCTCGTCACCTTGAGCATGTGAAATTACTTACTTGCAAGTTCCAGAAAAGATTGTACCTCAGTTGCTTCGTTATCTTACCATAGGTGGGGAAAAACTCTCCGTTAAGGTCTCACCATACATGTGGTATTAGCACATAAAAGCTATCCAGTCTCTGGTGTGCTTTCTGTAGCAGCTGATACCATGGGGGAGACAGCTGCTTACTGCTGTTCTACCTAATATTGTTCTGCTGCTGGGTTATCCTCCACACAGCACTCTAGGAGGCAGTGCCCACCTTTTCCCCCACTGCAATAAGTCAGGAATCCTCCTCTTCAAGTGATCCAAGCAGAAGAGCAGTTCCCTCTGAGCCAACCAAATGCTGTCTTCTCAAGACAAACCTGTAATAATCAGATCAGACTTTATCATCAATTATGATACTGGATTGTCCACATTTAATGAGTGACAGCATCTCCTGAAGTTCTCATCAATAAGGAATAAGATTATCTTACAAAATCTTGTCAGCACACTGATACTTCCTGGTACTGACCTGTCAGGAGAATCTGGTAATAGAAGAACTTAACACAATCTTCTCAGCATTCTTGGTGAATACCAGCATCACTTGCATCGGAAGTGTGGGCTGATAATGCAAGGCAGTAGAAACTTGAGTCAGAATTTTGCTCTCACCTGACTTCAAGATCTTGTTGCAAGAGATGCAGAAGATACTGTGTCAAGAACAAAAGAAAAATGTGGTGTGCCTTCATTATATCCCTTCAATTTTTTCTGACGTTACTAGCTGCTTTTTGTGCCTTGGAAACTGAATTTGAACAGTCTATGCTTGTTCTGCTGTCAATAAGGATACTTTGTGCAACTGCTTTATCTGCTATACATTCACCCCTCCTGTTTTTCCTCACCTTGTGATGTAATTATTTTTTAAGGCTCCTTGAAGTATTCAGTGCACATTTAGGGAACTCAGTTGACTATAGGTTTAAATCTCACATTCATTTCATATTAGCAGAGATCCTCAGCCTCACAGCCATGTTCCCATCTTCATGAAAATGGCTTTCCACCTGAGTGTTAAGTTCAGCCAGATGCGTGCATGGACTACGGGGCAGAGCTTCCGTAAAGAGAAAATCACCTTGGATGACATCCATCTTCTGACATCCAATATTTCTTCACATTATGGCCTCTGATTTTGGGATTAGCCTATTTACCTGAATGTTTTCTAACACTTCACAGAGAAAGTAGGAAAGAGATTACAAAAACTGTCAGTATAGCACAACATAGTTGAGTGAAAACAACAAAGTAGTTCAAATTCTGTCCAGTTTCTCAAAGACTCAAGGACAGTTATTTGTTATGTCAGAGGATACCCAAAAATGTATCAGACTGTAAAGCCCATGTGACTGGCAAATCTCTTGCAAGAAATGTGCTTGTTTCTTTGGTAAGGATTTCTTCTGCTTCAGAAGTTTTCTTAAAAATGCAGCAACTCAAGAAGCAGTTTGCGGGTTTGATCATTATACACTTGTGCAAACTTCTAGGGATATTGCAAGGTTTGGCAGAATTATGCTGTGCTCATTTTCAGCTGCACTTCTTGCAACTCTCTGGCTAAAGTCTTTTGTCTGGAAGTCTTTACACAATATTGCACTTGTTTAAGAATAAAGGTAATTAGCAAATAGATGTTCTGTGCATTGGTGTATACATGCAGTATACATGCTCTGTATGCATCCTTGCGCTGAACTCTTCAGAAAATGAGAAAGCTGGACTGAGGCCTTCACAGCTTCAGTTCTGTCTCAGAGCAATAATCCATGTGTTCATTCCTACTGTAAACGCCTGTATACCCTGTTATCTGGTATGATAGAAAGGCTGAAGAACTTTTCCCTTCTGCAGTAGTAACTTACTGTTACTTGCTTGGAAACTAGTAACCTGGGCGTACATGACCATCCACAAGTGGGCTTGAACCCAGAAAACCTTCGACTTGAACACAAAAAAAGATGTCACTTCCTAGTAGACAGAGGTCTTCAAGATGCATGACCACATGCATGTTTATTTTCTTGCTGCCTTACCCTCTCATTCGGCATCTTGTTCTTGAGATGAAGTGACACTGAGAATTTCTGCTCTGTGTTGCTCAGAATATGAGGTAACGCGAAGTGTGAGCACACCTGTGGCCTTGTCTCAACTGACAGGAGATGTGAATGTGCACCAATATAGACTATACATCTCAAAGAACTCAGGTTACTGGAAAAGAGTCTGTCTGAAGCATCGAAGGCTCCAGTGTTCTCCTAGGAGCCTTGAGAGATTTTGCTAGCTAAAATGCTCAAGATAAGCACATAAGGGGTGGTAAAAAGCACTAAACATCTCAAGAATGAGTTACTGTCTCTGATTTTTTTTTTCTTTTTTTTTTTTTTTGGAGATTCTTGTGCAGCAACCACAGGACCTAGGAAGAGTTGCATCAGAGAAAGGGAGGTTTGCATCCTACATGAAAAATAGTGGATTTTGATTGAATTTGGCAGAAGATGCCTTTTTGTTGTGAGACTTGGCATTAACTCAGTGCAAGGGAGTCGTTAATTCTTTCTCATGCTCCTAGTAAAAATTAATTGCTGTTTTAAATAAACCACAATTTATTTCTCAGTTGAAAATGATTATAAAACATGTGGTTATCAAAACGTCACAACTTTGTCAGCATTAAGTGTAGTTTTATCTGCAGTAACACTCATTTATGTAAGAAAGCTATCTCTATTTCTTATTTTTATCAAATAGATTAAATCCCAAGGATAGTTGCACTCCGGTATAGTGTGGGCTTTCCAGAGATAAGTGTAGAAATGAGGTCATGTCCTCTTTTTTAATTACAGTTGTTATTCATTGCTGCAATGCAGGAAAAAATTACAATTCTAATCAGCTAAAATCCATGCTTAAGAAATCAGAATAATCAAAGACATATAACTGTTTTCCAAAGGAAACGATCTGCATTATCAGAGCAATAGACTCGGTGAATTATGAGGTACAGCACTGTGGAGGCAGGGGAAAGTTGCTTATGACCTGCTTCTTTTATTTAACTCTCATTTCCTATTTGCTTTTAAAACTTAAAGCTTAGTCATTGAGTACCTTGTAGTTTTTAGCTGTAGTGAAACAAAACTGTATAATATCACTGAAATGTAAGCACTTGCTGAGTTGATCCTGAACCCACCGTAGCTGTGTTCTGTTTCCTCCATTGGGCTGCTTTTATGCCCTTTGAAAGACAATGGGAATAAAAGATGTTAGGTGGAGACAATGCCAGTGTCCTGTTCTTGAAATATTTGATTACTTTCTATCTAGTTTCTGTCCTGAAACTTTCCTTGCTGTGTGTCAGTCAGCAGATTTATCCCATGGATGTCAAGACACTGGGTCAGAGCCTCCAGGCCTGAGACTTGATGCTGGGAACGTGATGTGTAGGCCGCTGGGAGCTAGACCCTGTGTGCCTTGACTCTGGAGCTGGATTTATGGCTTGGGTACAGCACTGTGCAAAAGCAGCATCTGATTCATGACCAAGCTGCTAAGCCTGTGAAACGGCTGTGTTGCATCCCATGAGCTGCATGGAAAAGTAACTGTTAGCACAGTGTGGTCCCTGTCCTACAGGCCTCCTGCCCACGTGGTTGTTCTGTGAGCAGTCTTCGCAGGCACGCCTTGGCTGGTGTGACACACCAGCTACGCTTGGGCTTGCCCGTACTCCGGGGGACAGCTGAGTCGAGTCACTTCCAGCTCAGGGATCTCTGTGTAGTGGTCTAAACATGTCCAAAGACGCATAATGCAAACATATTTGCTTTAGTAGAGGTTTTTGTGTGTGTCTGTACAGCTGCTTGGATTTCTTTTTAACTATATTACTGTAATACCACAGTCACTGTTACAGTAGAGAGTGGTATAAAGATCTGTTACAATAACTTCTATGAGAGATGCAGATGGCAGATTTTATACATATTTGCTAGGAACAAATGACATACAAACTCACATTTTAAAGTTCTCTAGAAATAAAACGTTTGATGATATAAGGGAAATTAAAAGGACATCCTAAAGTGCAGTAAACTTGATTTCCAGACACGCACAGTTATTAAAGGGCATTGTAGCTTCAAGTTGCTACATTGGTATCAAAATATTGCTATTTAAAGTTTCATCGGTTTTCACGTGATCTAATAATGCAGTAACATTTTTATTTCAGATGTTGATGAATGCCTTCAAGACAGTGATATTTGCCTTGGAGGAAACTGCATAAACACTGATGGGTCTTACAAATGCACTTGTCCAGATGGTTTCCAGCAGATAGCAAATAGGGGATGTCAAGGTATGAAATAGCCATAAAAAATACTTGGATCATTATTATAAATGTGCATGTTTGTAAGCATAACTTGTGAAAGTCACAGATCATGCTAAGGAAGAGAAACTAATTTTATTTATTATTTGTAGTACTTTCTTACTTTTCCCATTTTATATTGCTATCTGTGAATATATATTAAGAAATTATTTCTAGAGGCTGAAATCTCAGCCTTCATAACTGAAAAGAGAATCTATATTAATACTAACAGAGATACAGTGCTGCATTTTCTCAAATCCATCCTGGAAATATTTATTTTGACAGAACCTTCTATGTTTGTGAATCAGTGATTCAAAGCAGTATAAAGAGCAGTATAGCTGGCAACAAGTCACATTAGATAAACCTCTCTCATCTCTAAAACGCTTGCAGTGCTTTGTGGAGGATGGGCGGGGAGGAAGAGAATGTGTTATCTGAGGCTGAGTCAGCATTGCCAAACCTGGAAAAATACTTCCCAGGTTTTAGTTCTGAATGATCCCAACTCCATATTGGCACAACACCCAGGCATGCCTCATGACTCCCTTTTGCCATCCGTTTTTATGAGATGAGAACTATGGTATTAGAGCTGGAAAGTGATAGCGTGTTTGTGCTCTAAATGGCTGGAGAACCAGGAGACTGGACTTTGCTTTGGCTGCTCTCTCATGCAGTTTAGACTTGACCTGAGAAACTGCATTCCAGCTGGTCTCTGTTGAAGAGACCAACAGTAAATTCCCGGTAAAAGTTCTGAGTATTCTAAGTGACTGATCTCTAGTTCAGAAAATGTTGTATTCGTCACATGCAAGTGCTGTGTTAGACCTTGCTTTAGCAGATAAGAGAATTGATCACAAGCTATAAATCAATGCCAGCTTTGATACCACTCTATTGTCTTCACTCCACTGTGTAAAGTAGTAGTATATAGACTGTATGTTTTACATGGATAAATATAATACAACTGAAAGCACTTAAGAGCCAACTAAGGGACAGACAGTATAGACAGTATTTTTAACAGAAAAAATGTCAATGAAAGTTGTCACTACAGTTGAGAAAGACAACGACCAACACTGAAAAATAACAACTTGCTGTAGAGGGGAGTGAAACTGCTTGAAAAATAGCCAGATCAATATCAAAACAAATGGAAGAAAGGAGGAGCTGGTAGAATGAATACTGTCAAGTTAGAACGGCAAAGAACAGGACACAAAGAGCAGAAAAGGGGATCTTTGGCTAGCAGAATTAAGTATGGTCAGACTTCTTTTCCTGTGTTGACTACTTGTTGTTAAGCTGTTACAGGATGCCATAGCAGAATTTTTATTTGTCAAAGATGGAAATCTTCAGTATATTTTCTTTTCCTGTATTTTGTACTGGATAAAACTAGCCATACTTAAATCATAAATGATAACTTCTTACGTTTCAACAGTACCTTCAAAAAATTTTAAGCAGCAGTTAAACTGAGGTGTGTTTAAATGACTGAATATTAGTTCTGTCAGAGTTCTGTAATAACAAGAAAAAACATAAAATTTTTGAGAGAATTTACGTGGAAAGATAGGGGCATGGTAAAAGATCCAGACAATAGGCCACTAGTGCAGAGTGATCTTGATCACGTGGTATACTGAGTTTGAGCAAACAATACGCATTTCAGTATTTCCAGTTCTGTGTTGAAGAAGAGATCTCAGTCATGCCTGTAGGATAGTGGACTTTCTTTTGAAACACAGTCACTGAGAAGGATTTAGAGGTCAGAGACAGTCAGCTGAATATAGAATCATAGAATGGTTCGGGTTGGAAGGGACCTTTAAAGGTCACCTAGTCCAACCCCCCTGCAAGGAGCAGGGACATCTCCAACCAGATGAGGTTGCTCAGAGCCCTGTCCAGCCTGGCCTTGAATGTTTCCAGGGATGGGGCTTCCACCACCTCTCTGGGCAACCTGTTCCAGTGTTCTACCACCCTCATTGTAAAAAATTCTTTCTTATTATCTAATCTAAATCTACCTATGAGTAGATTATGAGCCTCCAGTGCAACCCTGTGGCCAGTAGGACTAATGCACTCCCCAGAAGAGTGAAAAATCAGAATATCCATCCAGCAGGAGTAAGCAAGGTTTGTGTACTTGTTTTGCACTGATACAATCACTCTTGGCATATTGTTGTACACTGACATTCTAGTGCCCAAAATTCAGAATGGATGCTGCTCAGCTGAGAAGAGTCAGAGATTAACCTGAAAAAGCTGATGGCCTGCGGGGAAAAGAATTGAATGCTTTTAAACTGTTTATTTTGTTGGGGGAAAAAAAAAAAAAAAGAAGGGAAAGAAGTGACTTGATCATAGCCTTATTAGTTTCAAATGAAGCCATAATTGAAAGTAGAGAGCTATTGAATTAAACTGGCAAATTTATCACAGAATGTGGTATCTGGACTAGACTAGAAATTAGGAACATGCATTTTGCTAAGAAGCAAAGTTGAAAAGAGTCCAAAACATTAGAAAGTATGCAGTTTGCTCTTTTCAGATGAATTATACTCTATTTCCCTATCATTGTTAATGTTGTTTTCCTGTCTTTTAATACATCATTCCACCTTGCATAATCAACTGATTTGATTTCCAATATTTTCCTGGCAGTTTTAAGAAATTGTCAGCTTAGTCTTGAGAACAGTGTGGGTCCTGAGAAGGTACCATACTGTCCTTGTCATTGCTGATTTCCCACCTTACCTGACTTTCAGAGAGCTTCAGGGAGTACGATGCTGGTCCGCAGTTACTATGAATTCAGAGAAGACTTTATACATGTAGGTGTTGTGTGAGGTGCAGGACATTGGCTTTTCCCTGTGCACCTCAAAAAATGCTACCCTTCTCCAGACTGCCTCTGTTCTTTCTACATAGGTGCTGTAACCTCAGGATGCTGACTTAGCATGTTTACACACAGGACGGAATCAGCCTGTATCTAAAGAAAATTCTGTAATGGATGTCACGGGTCTTGAAGTGATGATTTTGAAATCATAATTTCTCTAGTCTGTCAAAATTACTGTTGGCTTTGATTGATTTTGTGTGGCTGTAACAGCAGCCAAAATCTAAGCAACAAAAGACACAGCTAAGAATAAGAAATTCTAGTATCTGGGATGACAGATGAATGAGCCACACATTTAAGTTTTGTTTGTAAATTTATCTTTAATCTCAGCATGATACTGAAAATATCTTAGATGACAGACTCTTCTATAGCAACCTTTTGGGACCATTCCCAATTCCCATCAGCAAAAAAAGAGCATTTGGCTTTAGATCCTGTAAAATCAGCCTACTGGGAAAGATAGAACTCAGACATGCTGGTAACACATGGAACCAGATGCGCAAGTTGACCAGGATGCAGCAATCAAAAAGCAGCATCTCAAAAGACAGAGATGGAGCTGTCTGAGGATTCCCTTAACGCAGAAGAAATGTTGGCTACTATGGAGCTTGTACTCATATCTCACAGATCGCTCTCATCTTCTCATCCTCGTCGCAGAGTGTGATACAGTGAGAGTGGGATGCAGCAGCATATACAGAAGCCTATACAGAGTTTAAGAATGATCCCAGAAGATTTGGTTATTCTGGAAGATGAGCCCCGTTTACATAGCTATTCACATAGCTGGTGGAAATAAAAGCTGCTTTTAAGACTAATTGAACTTAGGCTTGATATTAAGGGCATGATGATTTGCAAAGTTACTAATGTCTCTGTGTTTTCAGATATCAATGAATGTGAGAGATCTGACCTCTGTTCACCTCACGGGGAGTGCCTAAACACGGATGGTTCCTACCAGTGCATATGTGAGCGGGGCTTTGCTGTGTCTGCCGACAGCCGAACATGTGAAGGTGAGACATGTCACAATAATACTTACAGAATTGATTTGCTGTGACTAGTTCGGTGGGAAAAGTAGTCAGTTTGGGTCTAATACCACAAATCCACTATTAACTCAGCAATAACTAAGAGCCCTTTGTTCTTTTCTCTTGTAAATGCACGGGGTGCTATGTTGCTGTTTGAATCGTAAAAAGTATAACAGGAAATGTACAAAATTGGCAATGTAGTGGAGTTAATGTTTGTTACATGCTGTGTTTTACTTTTCTTGATTTTTAATAGTTTTGCTATCTTGACATTGGATTATATTTTTTAAGCAAAATCAATTAGTGAAAAATGAGTACTAACCTTACTATGTCAAATTATGACAGAGGAGGGAATGATATTCTTATATTAAGAAATTTAAACCAATGGATATCTGTAATAATATGAAAATCTATTCACAGATGGGAAATTATTTCTATCTTATAGCAAGGATGGAAGGAATAAATATTTACAAAATGTGTGTAAAGGAGTTTGGAACTCAGGCTTCTGAGTTCAGAAGTTTCAGTGGGTAAGACATTCCTGCCATAAATATTTAGAATTATTTAATTTAAAGCTTCTTTAGTGCATTAGCACCAAGCCTGAGCTGTCTGAATGTCCTCATTGCTGTGTGTAAGACAACAGAACCATGCTTGTTGAGACTTTTTTTAAAAAAAGCAGATGAAGCATCCATACAACAGAAGTATCTGCAGTGAGAAATTGTAGTAAAATGCTATCTACGATAGAACCTCAGGCATTTTGAAATGGCAGAAATTGAGTAAATAGCAGCAACTAGATCTTTACAGTGCTGAAGCCAGCTTAAGCTTCATAAGTGTATGCAGGTATGCTTATACAGGTATTTTTCATATAAGGTTGTAAAAGCTGCTCCAGTAATAACATTGGTGAGAAACATCAACCAGGAGACTAGAATTTAGGTGTAACTAGGGTTTGTATTTTGTTCTAGCATAAGAATATGTCCTGTTGCTAATGAAATGCACACACTAGCAGGAGAGCTGCTCTCCTGCACTGAATTTAAAATAGGAGATTTGTGCTCAATGATACCAAGAAGATACATGGCTTTGTGTAGTCAGTGATGCTGACAGAAAACAAAAATTCCCCTAACTGGATGAAGAATGGCTGTTCCTATGGATGAGAGGGCTGTTCAAGACAAGAAGCCTTGTGGGCAAATTTCAGAAGGGATAAAAATTACATGGTAGTAGTTCAGCAGGATGCGTGCGGAGGAGAAGCACTGAGCAGATGATAGCTCAGTGTTAAAACCTATGGGTAGTGGATCTTGAGCATTCAAGAAGTAAGCAAGCTGTTCTCTGTCCCAGATTATAGGCCAGTAAATCCAAATGTGATTGGTTTTCATGGGACTGCTCTTCTCATAGGTCACTTAAGGATAGTGAAAAGGTTCTTCCTTCAGTGGCGGAGGTGTATTGAAACTTCCGTCTGACTGTTGCATTTACTCCTCCTACTTTTACCAGAGGAAAAAAAGCATTACAGCATTATTATTTGAGCTGGCATATAACCTGCCATACAGTTAGTAATATAATATCTAATGAAATGAAATACACTGCTAGCAAGAATACTGTTATGCTGATGTAAGGGAGTAAGTGCTGTATATTTAGATATAGGATGACATCAAACACAATGTTTGTGCGTTAATTATTATTGATAAGTAAAAAAAAAAAAAATCTTGCACTATTGTTGGTGCTTTTTCCTCTCTAAATATTTACTTTATTTCGTAATCATGGCATAAGTTGAAAGAAACATTCTTTTACTGCCGAGACAAAAGCCTGGTAAAGTAGGCTAGAGAGAGTGAATCTGAGTGACTCCAGTGACTGATGAACAAGGCAGTATTTTGTGATTCGACGTAATGGGGATAATTCCAAAGCATGTTCATGGACTCTTTTGGCAGCATGTATACATTTCACCTGGTGTTTAGGAAGGATATGGTTAAATATCTTCAATTTCTCTGTAAGAAAAGTAGTAGCAGGTGTTTTGCCTCACTGTTGAGCACAGCTAAAAAAAAAAAAAAAAAGGGGGTCAGAGGAGAATGCAGCCTGCCCTTAGAAACCAAACATTTTATTCCAAACCAAAGTTAGAGAAACATTTAGTAACCTTGTGAAATCAAACTCTCAGAAATAAAAAAAAAAGGCAGAACTTAATAGAAACACAATTAAAAAAAATAAAGTCAGCAGCATCTAATTTTGAGGGACGTACCAGGAACAAAGAGCCCCTCTGTCTGGATCTCTGACAGTTAATAAGGTAGCGCAGTTCCCAGGGAAGGGCTACTGTCACTTATGATGAAGTAGTACAAAGTCAATCTCCATTAGAACAAAAAAAAGCCAAACTCTTACTAAATAGAAAAAGATGAAATCACAAGATCTTATGTCCAGGATTATGAGTAGTTTTGGAACTTTTTAATGAAGAATAAAACAACAAGTACAAAACCAGTAGAGCGTGCTTCACAAGTAATTGCTGGTGTGTATGGAATACAGATCAGAGTTTATATTCAGCACTTGGAAAAGCATTTTAATAACTTGGCAAAGCAAGGGTACTTCTAGTCTTCTGAAGCAGCAGCACTCCTTTTCTACCATGATTTGTTTCTCCATTCTGTCATTTTAATAAAAACAATTCTAGAGTTGAAAAAAACTCATTTAAAGGGAGCACTGATGGTGTCAGTGTTCATATTTGTAGTGGTATCAGCTTCATGCAAAAAGGCAAGATGAAACAAAAGGATCAGAAACAAAAAGAATGTGTGATATTGCAGGTACTGAGAAATGATGTAGCTTCCAGCCACAGGAGCTACTGTTCTTTGTACTGGGTGCCTCTGTGAATTTACTTTTAGTTAAGTGAGTGAGAATAACTGTTTATACCATCAGAGAAGGAACCTGAGGAAATTTTGCTGGATTCGGATGCCTCTCTGTACCTGGGGAGCAGATTTTCCATATCTCCAGACTGTTTTTGTGTGAGTTTGACTCATTTTTTTGAAAAGTCAGAAACAGCAACAACATAAAACATTTAAGAACCCCATGTGGTTCAGTTCTGGTATGGAGGAGTTTTATGGCCATTGGCCAAAGTAAACTGAACAGCTGTGGAGACTGTGTCTTCTTCCAAGGTGCAGACAAACTTTTGTTGTAGCGGTGACATTCCGCTGCCGCCTGGCCCCAGGCTCAGCAATTTGGCTGCACCAGGCTCTCTGAACAGGAGGCTCTCGGAGTGCTCCCTAGCTCCCTGTCGAGCTCAGTGGGGTTCTTGTAAAGGCAGCGTTTTACCCAGTTGGCTGCTAGTCAACTGTGTTGGCAAAAACTCAAGTTAGAGGTTCTCTGATGCTTAAGTCAATACTCTGCCCCAAGCGCCTCTTCTGTCTCCATGTCCAATCCCATATGTCTCTTAGTGACTCCCTCACTTTGCTCTCTGCTCAAAGCGCAGAGCTTCGCTGCCTGCCTCAGCAGGCACTCCAAAAAAACTTACACATCCCACCAGAGTTCTCCAACCTCTACTTCTTCCTTTCCCCTCACTTACTGTCTTGTATCCTGTTCTCCTTTCCTTGTCCACTGAATAAGTCACCTAGCTGAGCCTTTTGAATGCTTGCACAGAGCATCCACAGATTATTCTGTGGTCAAAGAATAATTAACAAATTGTACACAAAGATGCTACGTTGTCCATCATTTCAGATGGCCGCATACCTAAGAAGTCTGAAAATCAGGGAAACAAAGCACAGAGCTGAGAGAAGCAGATGTTTGCTGTAACTGCACATCGTGACCATAATTCTGCCCATATATAGGGAAGATAAGGCAGCTTTAGGAAAAGGGTATGGTAAATCTAGGACTCCTTTTAGGGCAGTGTTATCTGTTATATGGAGTAAATTTTACACAGTAGACAACTTCACCAAATCTCTGGTTAAATATTGAAGTAAGAAAGCTGAGGCTTCTGCCAAACATAGATTCAAGTATGCATTTCCAGAGCGTGCCCCTGAGAGCTACCATCTTGTTTCAGAATGAATAATCACAGACTCCACCAGCCTTCTCACGTTTGCTTATAGAGATGTTTTAGGGCATCAGGGATGCTGGCTAGAGAAATAAGAACACAAAGGCAGAAACAAGAATCTTTTTCTTACCGACATTGTCACAATGTTGGAATGACCATCCAGCATTATTGCCTGTAGATGGCCAAAGTCTTTATTCAAA
Source organism: Tetrax tetrax (assembly GCA_009806455.1). Classification (NCBI taxonomy): domain Eukaryota; kingdom Metazoa; phylum Chordata; class Aves; order Otidiformes; family Otididae; genus Tetrax; species Tetrax tetrax. The sequence continues at coordinate 283,534 of WHYT01015852.1, forward strand.
TATTCATTTTTCAGTGATTTTTTTTTTTTTTTTTAATGTATGGATGTTATGGGCAGCTCTGGAAGTCTCAGAATTAGAGCTCTGTTCACTGTACAGAACTGTCCTAGGAAACAGTTCCTCTTCCAGACACTTTGCCGTGTAAGTAGATTTCAGTGAGATTTGAATATCACACCTGAGGTAAAGTATGCCTTCATCTTGTTCAGGTTGGCAGAAAACAGGAAGACGGTGTTGTGCTGAATAGGAGTGTGCTTGAGCGCACACGTGTTTTGCCTTTCTTTAGATCCTGATGATGTTAGATCAAAGGAGTTTTGATTAAAGCAGGCAGCACTGAGTCATGGATTCTAAAACAGGTTGTAATTACAGAGAACTGCTTTAGTCACTGTGTAGACTTAGGAGACATTAGTTTCATATTTCGTTTTTCCCCTTGCTTTGTCTCCATATAGCATGAGAATTGCAGTTACAAGCCTCATGCTTTTACATGGTGATTAAAGAAACAAATGCCCTTTCCGGCTGTGAAACAGGAGTTCTTTGAGTGAGTTGTCTAGACAAGGAAAAATATTTGGTGCTTGGACCCTCTCTGTAATTTCCCATACACTGAAAGATCCAGTCATGTTCAGACTGTGTACTTTTTAAAATCAAAACTGTCTTCTGTGGCTATATTATGTACTAAATTAGGACACTTGCTACAATCACAAGTTTTGTTTCTGCAGCTTTTTAGTCAATGACCTTAGTTTACCTTTGGAGAACCAGCGGCACGCTCTGTTCCCCTATATGTTTCCTTTAATGTTTGGCTATTAAGAGAAATACTGTAATTTAGGTAATTCTAAACTCCCCAGTTTTAGTTTTTTCTGTCTAGGTTTTTAACAGAGTAACTGTCCTGTGGCTCAGGAACTTTTATTATTAAACTATAGTTGGCCACTGAAAATACAAACACTGTGTTATTGTCAGTTGTCTTAAATTCCTGGCTATCAATCCACCATTGTTTCCTCACTTTTAATTACTTTTCTTACCATAGTTTTCTGAATAAGAAATAGAGTATTCAGATTTTTTTAACAGATATGTGAAACTCATGATCACATGAGACTTAATATTAAAATAAGATATGTTATGCTGGTATAGTGCACAGCAGCAAGAGGGAGGGACCAGAAAAATACAACTGTAAAGAATTTGTATCTTCTTTTTCCAAGAAATTATAGATGCACCTTTTTATAACTCTGTCATTATCGTGACTAAAACGGAAAAGGTATCAAAGGTAATACTTGACCTTTCACCTTTGACAGTGTCTTTCATAGATATGTTTTTACTCTTGTTGCTGAATTAATTCTACTAGGGAGGGTTTGTGGCAGATTTCAGTAAGTTCAGTATGCAGAAACCACTCAAATTTTCATATTCAGTTCCTTAAGAATAGGCATACTAGCTATTGTATTCTTTGCCAAATACAAATAACCTTTTCTGAGATAAAGTCCTTCAGTATTTTTCCTTTGTTTAACAAATCAAGATCTAAAGATGATTAAAACCTTTATTGACAAAACCAACAAGCCAAATAAATTATTCTGTCAATTCCATCTGCAAGTACTTTTAAAATAATTATCAGTTATACTCATATGTCTCCTCGATTTCAGTGTACATACAGTAGTACATACAGTTTTTGCATGAATTTTGTATTTTAGCTGAAGGTTGTTAACAAGTGGATCAGTTCAGTAGGAGAAGAGATGAGTTTTCCATCACTTAAAAATCCTAATGTGAAATTAGATGCCTTTCTGAAAAAGATGTTAAAATTCCACAGTTTACTCTGTTGGTACAGAAATTGCCAGAGACTGTTTTTAATCTATTTAAGAGCTTGTGAATAGTCTCTTCTGGCCTTAAAAATCTATATGTGATTCTAAACCTGTTCAAGCCCCAACCACAGCACATAGGAAAAGTTAGTTTTCAAGACCCCAAAAAAGCTTCTCCCTGAGGCAAACAGAAGCATATGTGAATGAACTGGAGCACTTGGGGAGCAAGAAGGCAGCACAACAGGTAAACTGCATGGATGGTAATCATAGAATCATAGAATGGCTAGAGTTGGAAGAGACCTTCAAAGGTCATCTAGTCCAACCCCCCTGCAAGGAGCAGGGACATCCCCAACCAGATTAGGTTGCTCAGAGCCTCATCCAACCTGGCCTTGAATGTTTCCAGGGATGGGGCTTCCACCACCTCTCTGGGCAGCCTGTTCCAGTGATGTGCTGCAACCTGTTCCAATGATGTGCTGCTCTAATTTGGATAGCTTGGGAAGCTGTTATCATGTGGTTCAAAGACCAATAATTCCCTTTCAGCTGAGCATAAGACACAATTTAAAAGTAAAAATGTCCTTGCTCACTGAGAACTGTCAGGAGAACAAGATGCATCTTTGCTGGCTTTTCTAAGCCTTTGTTTGACACAGCTGTGAAGAGCTGGAGGAGTAGACAGGACTACTCATTTGAGCCCTACTCTCTCCTTTCTGAAAGACACCAAACAGCAGTGCTGCTCACCTGTTCAAAGAAGCCCTCTCTCTGTGGCAATGCAGGATTGAGTCCCACCAGCTCTTCAGTTCAGTGAGTGCCTAAGGCCTTCACTGGAGATAGAATGATGGTAGACTCCATCACAGGAAGGTCTTTCATCACCACAGATGGTCAGGGCCTCGGGTTTAGGTCTTTGAGTGAAGATAAAAATAATACACTCCTAGTACTTGTAATACACTTACAAAAATAAACGATGTTCTGCCACAAGCAGCTCTGCTTCATTATAGTTTGATGGGCAGCTGACTCAGAGAAGAGGCTTACTCATGCAAGTGACTCCTACTTGTAAGGCCAGCAAACCACAAATGGGAAGTACAAATGAAAGGGCCAGGACAGAAAGCATGCAGGCATTGTAATTACTTTGCCTACCTGAGTAAGATTATTCATATGTGTAAACTTACAGAATTAAAGCCAGAAGTCTCAGTCCACAGATATTTACCACTTACACATAGACTGTGGCATTCTTTTCTGTGCTGAGAGCCAGAATGAGATCTGTGCAGCACTTCTGCACAATGGATGCAACCATACCCTTGAACTCTTCTTGTAGGCACGGTGGATTTAGTTTCACTCTTGTTACTGACTGCATTAAGGCTACACTGGTGGAATCTGTGAGTCAGAGAGATGGTCATATCTAAACTACATCTTACTCGGTGGTATGTAGCATGATGCCATGATTGGCAGGTTTGGTGAAACAGATGGGAGACAGTTGACCAAAACCGTTGTCTGACATAAGACATTTCCTGAACAGTTAACACTGAAAGAATTTCTCACGTTGTAGGTGTGCTTACATTAAAATTTTGTGTCTTGTGCTATGTGTTTCCCTTCCCAATGTATGAAGGGACATCACTGCATCTGTTTGAAAAAAGACCTGTTTCTTCTGCATTCTACGTGAATGTCTGTCTTTGACTGTCACATGGCCTGTCTGATGTTAAAATTCTTCCTTGCAGATGTTGATGAATGTGCAAATGGCACAATATGTGGCAGTCACGGCTTCTGTGAAAATATGGATGGTTCCTACCGCTGCCTCTGTTACCAAGGGTATCAGGACTCACAGGATGGGCAAGGGTGTACTGGTGAGTTCTTAGGTGCAAGTAGTCACTCCTGCAAAGTTCTAGTGAGCAAAAAGCAGCATATGAGCAAAATGCACTTCTTCACAGGAACATTTTTGGTTTCCATAATTTTTTGTTAAAGTTGTATGACTTACGATAAAAATAAGGTTGAGCTGTGCTTTACTCGCTGAACTTTGTGCCAGATGGAAACTTAACGGTGTGTCCATTTAATGCGAACCTGTTATTAGGACTGAATGGAAACCAACAGCAAATAAGCTGAGCCACTCATTTGATCTCTTTTAAAAAACCCAAGAAACTCCACTATTCTGTGCCTCAGGACCATTCCCCAATATAAATCATAATAGATTGAATTTAATACTTCAGCCTATTTAAATGCAACATCTGTTTAGTCTCTTAGGTGAACAACCAGAACTCTATGCTACCCCCTACAGAAAATAACGTATGGCATGTGGTACCGCCAGTCTGAATGAGATGGCACACCTCCTTAGGCACATCATATTTGAACAGATTTTTAATATTGGCCTCAGCTCCAGGAAGGACACCTATCACCATGAAAAGATGTGAGATTTTTGTAGATATGTAAATACTGCACATTTCTCTTGTGAGTAACAGCTTTCCAGATCTGTTGTTAATAGTGATGGTTGGACCTGAGAACCATCTGAGGCAGCACAAGTTTCTAATGTAAAATTAATACCAGATCAAGGAAAGGTATTCATTAAGCAATTTCTTCAAGCCAGACTCAAGATGAAGCCCTTTTATCAGGAACAGAGACCTAAATGGAATACCAAACAGAGAAGAGGAGTTAGGAGTTTTACAGAAGTGTTTGTATGTGTTTTCTAATATATTAAATAGTTTTATTACAAAAGTCTTTATGCTATTTGGCACTTAGTTTGCAACATACCAATGTATATTTTTGCACACAGTGACTTTTCATCAATGAAAACAAATGACGCAAAGAAAGGAGGAAAAAAAAAAAGGAAAGCAAAAGCTGGTGTGAATCTAAATTTAATTTTGAGTTGCCAGTGAAATGGTTCTGCACAAATTATGCTTTAGACCACTCTCAATTATAGAAATTTCTGAATTGTGATACACATTATCATGTTCAGATTCTGTCATTAGTAGACAAAGTAGATTTTCAAAGGTAAACTTTAGCAACTGAAAAGGGAGTAAAGTTAAGTATTTGGTAACCCTTGCTTAAACAGCAGACGACTCTCCCAATAATAAAAAAAAAAAACATTTCAGGGAGACTAGTTAGCACGTTTATGGAGTACAAGTTTAAAAATGTGTGTGTTTTTGAGGAGAGGAAATTTGAAGTGTTCTGCAGGGGCTCCCTGGGTGACCTGAGCATAACCCTCATGGGTTCCAGAGCAGCCTGTGAGGCGGTGCATACGAGAGACACATGGTGGTGGGGGGGGCTGGGGAATTCTGTTTGGTGGATGTTCATGAGGAAAATAGGATTTTGAGGGGAAACGGGAAGTCTCTTTTTATAGTGCAGTCTGAATTGCACTAAAACCTATTCATTTTACTCTTTAAGTTCAATGGAATTTTGATAATAAAGTTAAGAAAACAAATTAAATTAGTCTCACTCTTAAATCGCAAGGAAAGGGTACAAAGACAAGCAAGTATTTAAAAATGAGAAAGAAACTGCCCTCAAAAAATGAAAGCCAGTGTTCTGCTCTACAAGCAGCACCTAATCAGCACCAATAGTCTATAAACTGTACTGTGAATTTGAGGGGCCTTTATTTCAAAGGACTGACTACTTGTTTATGAATCTACCTAGGTATTAGTGAGTTTTTAATCCTTCCCCAGAGATCACATCTGTAATCTGGCAGACAATGTTGGAACGGATACGGCAGATAAAAGAACAAACTGTCAGTAATGGGTCTGGATTGATTTATGGTTTGGATTTTTTTCCCCAGATGTGAATGAATGCGAAATGCTGAGTGGAGTATGTGGTGAAGCCCTCTGTGAAAATGTCGATGGTTCTTTCCTGTGCCTGTGCTCTGATGAAAACCAGGAGTACGATCCGATGACTGGACAGTGTCGTTTCCGTACCTCACCAGGTAAAATGCCAGCAGATTTTTGTACGTTTGGCATGATTTCCACTGCATATGTAACTACTGGAAAGGTAATGCTTTAACTACAACAGAAAAATTTAAAACTTTGTCATCTTGAAAGTGTGTGCATGAGACAAGGCGTTTCTAGGATGGAATATTTTATCAGTGAATCATTAGCAGTGAAAATATAGCAGAAACACCTTCTAAATTTTATACATCATCAGACTTGGCAGCAATAATGAACAGTTACATCAGTTAAGAGTAAACAGTTTCGTTTGCTATACTGTAACAATGAACTGTGATATGGATCATCCTTTGTCCTGTTTTCCCTAGTAGTCCATTGTACTGGATTTGTGCGCTTTTGTTATCAGATGTTTTGAGTGTTGCAAATACTACTGGAAATATGCTCATTAAAAATTAGTTTAGAACTCTTAAAAGTTGCCTCCTCAGTTCACAGTTTTACACTGATAAAGTCTGGAGAAAGTAACAAGCTCACAGTAAGGAAAAACAGACTGCAATAAATGAAGGGACTTACTTGCATAGCTTTTTTTCCCCTCCAGAATGAAAATATTGGTATTTTTCTTATTTTGTTCTTATACTGCAGGCTGATCTAGGTTCCAGAAAGCTTTAGAATAATTGGCTCTAGTGCCAGGATGCAAACTGCACAGCTTACAAAGCTGTGGCTATTTTATCCTATCACTTGTTTACAAGGTTGAAATATCTGTGACCTAATTACAAGTATTTACATCACTGAATGTAGCACTCGGCAGCACTCAAGAAGTTGCCTGGGAAATAACATTAACAATTGATTGACAAACTGAAACCTTTGCAAAATCTTGTGAGAAAGATTCAGGCTTACAGGAGCTTGTTTTATGAAGGAAAAGTAAGATGACTGAGGCAGCAGAGCAATGCCCAGAGGTACTGCCTCCATTCCTGTCTGCAAGGAAAAATACTGCAGTACCTTTCCACCATGAAGCAGATTAGTTTAAATACCTGCTGGTGGCAACTGAGGTAGCTGCATTTTAAATTCTTCCATGAATTTATGGAAGAAGAGTGTTTAAATTGTATTATCAAGATCTGCAGGAGATGCGAATGCCATTTTAATTTTGGTACTGTGAGGAGGTAGTACTTGGGGGAACTCAGCTACCTGGCAAAACAAAACCAAAGCTAAAGAAATTAGCAGAGGATCTGAGCTGGTGTAGAAAGAAGTTAAGTCCAAGGAGTATTCAAGGACATACCCAAACATTACTGGAGGGAGGGAGAGGATGAAAAACCCGGTGTGGCTGATTGTACTGTCAACAGATGAACACTGCTGTCAGTACTAACTCCATTTTGTTGTCACCGGTGAACATAGGTTTACTGTGATCAATTTGGAAAGAAGCCATTCTTCTTTCCTCTCCAGCCTTCATCAGGCCCTAACAAAACACATGCTTCATCTTTTTCTTCTGTGATAAGGTCATCAAGGAGGAAGATCTCGCATAGGAGACTAGAAGACATGCAAATTAGGGTGCAGTGAGATGTACTTTACACCATATGCTCTTGAACTAGAAAAGTGGCAGTACTAGGAACAGAGATCTTTCTATTTTTATTCTCTTACTTTTCTTCCAAAGTAGGAGAAGGAAAGTACCATTGTTAGTTCTTCTTAAAAAGGATCATTGCTTTCCTGTGCATCCTGCAGCCTTGCTGGGGTTTTTTTTCTGTTATCAGTTGGCTTCTTTTTCTCAAGACCTCAGAGACTGACCAGTGACATTGCCCCATGTACCTCTGGATTTGATATTTCAGGAGCTGACAATATACACTTCATTCTTCTACATCTGCTCACTTTGCTTTTTCCTATTTTATTCTGGGAACCAATGCTGCCCTTGTGTAGCTGTCAACTGAAGAGGGAACAAAACCAGTCTTTTCCTCCCCATTTGTAAGTGGCATGAGCCCCATGTGCTCACTGCAGGATGAGCAAATAACAGCAATGTTGGTTTGCCCAGCGATGAGTACTTCAGCCTCCCCGGAGACCAGCTGCAGCACGATCACAAGTAATAGCACTCTATCTCCCTGCAAAGGGCGATGGAATAGCCGCACATCCTCCGGCTTTGACGAGCCACGTGCTCAAGTCAGGCACAGTGCTTTGAGAGTTCCTACTGTGCAAGTGGGACATCGCCTGTCAGCATTAGCTTGCATCATGCCTGTTTTCAGAAAGGGATAATCTAATCTGCATTATCCTGTTGCAGATATCTATAGTTCAGTGTGTTTACTCAGCTTTTGCTGATTTCTCATTTTGTATTTTTGTGCATGAAGAAATGTTCGTCCACCTCATATCAAGTGCAAATAGATGAAGATTGTTCAAAAGTTATTTTCATTTGGGAACTTTTTTTGTATGTGGTTAAGGGCTGTTAGCTTTGTGGAATGCTGTGTGTTCACACTTTTCTTTACTTGCCATTGGGGCTCTTGAACTTCCTTCTATTTAGATTTCACTTGGTGGAAATTCATCTGTTGTTAGCTATGTCATGAAACAATCCTCTCAGTCTGTGTATCAGGAATTCTAGCCCATATTGTCATGTTCCAGTAACAAACAAAAACAAAAGTAATTGTGCAAGGTTTGATTGTCTTATTCCTTTCTCTGCCCTGCCATTCACAAAATGTAGCAAATGCTTCACAAGGAAGAAAAGATAAAGGAGGAAAGAACTCTTGGAGTAGATGGAACTTTGCTGTTATACATCTTTGTACCTAAGAGCTTGGGTTAAAGTCTTCTCATTTATTCTTTTAACAAGTTACATAAAGCCATTTATGATGAATTTCTAGCGAGTACCAAACTGAATGCAGTTTGAGTAATAATCTGTATTAACATGGTTTTAATTGTTTCTACATAAGAAACTTAGGTAACTACAGCTAATTTAGACGTTGCTTTCTCCTGGTTCCACTAAATGTGACTAGTTATATATGGCAAGATATTTAACAGTATTTACTAGGATTTATAAGTAAAAATCACAGTTTCAGTGTCCAAACGTCCCTCAACTGATTTGTATTAAAACAAAATCAGTCTCCCCTCCATCTAACCAACTGCCAGCACAAAACAATTTGAGGCCACCAAGTAACAGTTTATAAATCTGATCCAAAAGCTTCCTCAAGACTAGAAATTTGGTACTGAGTACAAATTCTAAATTTTCTAAACTTTAAGGGCTTTCTAAATGTTAAGACCTTAAAGGAAAGTCTTCATGTTTGCATTATTTGTTTTATGACAATATGTGCATGGCTTTCTAAGGTAAATAATGATCTGAATTCAGTCACTGAACACAGTTGTAGATGTCATTTTTAAATGTCATACCTGAATTGTACAAACACATGTATATGCATATACACTGCACACAAATGTTAGGTGTTGTAGCTTGCCATGTGTAGAGCCAGTTGAGAAATCTAAACAAGTACACCCTGATGATAGGCACATACCAATCTGTTTTTGAAAATCAAGTTCTGAAAGTGTGTGTTACTCAAACCGTTTGCTCAGAGTCACTGGAGTCTCTTTGTTGAGGTTTTAGAAGTCATAAACTTGTAACAATGATTTTTCACTTTAGCAACCACCTTACTGATTTCACCTGTGCATAAGAAGCATCCCTACACAGTTGCAGTATTTAAGATTCCATCAGTTCTATATATTTTGGTTTTTTTCAGATGACAGTTGTCAAGAGGCCACTGCTATTTAGGCAAATATTTAAGTGTATGCTGAAGTCCGAGCATATGCCCCAGTTCTGATTATCCACCGAGTCCTATATTACTAATGCACATTTTTGCATCAAACACTGAAGCATATTGTTGGATCAAGGTTACACTAAGGTATATAAATCTATTTCTAATAAATACTTCAGAGTTCAATCTAGCAGCAATTATAAGGAATCTTTCTTCCAGGCTGTTAATAGAACAGTTGGATCAACGGCCTGATAAAGTTATGTTTCTTCACCAGAGTGCTTTAGGTAGAGAGATACTTTACATTTTTCTAACAAAAAAAAAAACCTGAAACAACAATGATACAAAAAAACAAGTCTACATTTCCTATCATAGTCAACATACCTAGTGAAGCCACTTTGAGAAACAACCTGTTTACTAAATGGTTGATAATATATGAAAGAAATCATAAGCTTGTAGACACAGACTGGTCTTGGTTTAAAAAAAAAAAATAATAAAAGATTTGTCTCATTTGCTTTCCAAACATTCATGACGCCTGCTTGACTAACCCTCAGTCACAGCTGTGTAAACAACAGACTTTTAAGCTGCTGAACAGATAATGGGAGGAGAAACCAACACATCTTATGTAAAGTGGGAATAAACAATCACATGATGAGACTGTCTCCCCTTCCTCTCAAGGCAGCTTCTGGTGTTCTTTCTCTGCTAAATAGCATGAAAATTGCCATGGTTTTTCTCCTGTTGTAGATTTAGCTTTGATTCAGTGAGACAGATGGCACGTGGCCAAGGAAAATGTATAATTTGGTGGCTGAAGTACTGCTCTCTCACCTTGGAATAACAGATTTACTTCAGTTGTGTTTCTGTGACACATGATAGCCTTAACAGAGTTCCTATTGGATAGAAGCTGATACTGCAAAACCACCACACTATGAAATTCAGGATATTATGGAAAATTGTAATTAGCTGATGAGGGGAGACAGCAGGCTAAACTAACAAAGATGAAATAAGCCCTCAGCTGGGTGTTTCCTTTAACGTACAACTTAGTTACATTGGCGAAACAGCAAAGGAAAGTTTGCCTTGTAGGTGGCAACAGTGTCCTAAATTTGAATAGAGGTGTCTGCCAGTCCCACAACCTCCCAAAACAGAAACAGTTACTTTTTTTGAGGAAAATAGAAATAAATCCAGTTGTCTGTTTGGAATTAGAAGCCAAAAGAACTATTACACACGTTCGTACTATTGAAGTGCAATAATAGGCAATCCATACAGGCACTTTTAAACCTGCTTTTCCTGAGACAGATCTGGTATTTGCTTGCTCAGTAAAGTTGCCTTGCCCCATCTGCTTGGGGGAATGTAGGTGGGCAGGGATAACAGGCTTAAGGTAACAAGAGATGGAGTTCATTTGATTTCTTCAGCATTTGTTGGACAGTCACTGTCTTCAAGCTCCCACCTCACAGCCATTATTTTTTAAGTGGATGGAATTAGAAGAAAATCCATCCTGTAACTGGCATAAAGGGGCTGAGCTTGAATTCCAAGAGACAAACAGGTGGACAGATGAGGTGGCTCTCCCAGGTATACCAGTACTTGTAAGTGGGCCAGCTTTAAGCTCTTTCGTGAAAAGAACTGCAAGGCAAACAAAGGTAGTTTATACGCCACAACTCTTTGGGTCTTACTAATCCTCTAGCATTTTGAAATGCAGGTATAAAATAAGGTTTTGATTCCAGCCTGGACACATGCATTACTTGAGAAACGTCTCATGCTTGGTATATTCTGTGAGACCCTGAATAGAAATGAATGAAATCTCCAACAATGGAAAATCAGCCAATATGCAATAATTTTTAGTAGATTTTTGTGAATTAAACATTTGTTAAGTGCTAAGCCTAAAGAATTTCCCAAGATAAAAAGGAAATAAACGAGTCACTTCAAGATTCATCTAACTTAAGTTCCTGAACAAAGTTTTGGGTTTGATTAATAAATGTGATCATTTGTAATTTCAGAACTGGCTTACTTTATGGATGGCCTATGAAAAGCGTTTCATATTGATCAAGTGTGAATAACAATTTTATGTTACAGTTTCCACTTCTGAGCTCTTGATGAGAATTTTTGTGGAAGTGCAAGGTTAGGTAGAGTTCTGCAAATGTAGAAACTTTAACTAGATACTTCTTTTCAATCTCCCTTCTTGGTGTATTTTATGAGTGCCTTCCTTTAGAAAAGTTTTTGACTATTAATAGAGTTCTTTATTGGATCTGTGGGAGAGACTATTTTGCCTCCAGTCCTTACAAATATTCTGAGGGGACCCACTGAACTGCTAAAGGCAGAAAATCTGACTTCTTGGCTGGATGCCTATTTTAAAGTAAAGCACAGAGTCAGATAACTTGGCATCTGCATTATATTCCTCTACTTACCATGGAGTCAGTCAGTTACTTTTGCAAAAATCATAAAGGGCCTTGTATTCAAGTGTGGAACATGCTTTTTTCCAAGTGAAATTAAAAGGGGCTGGAAATGTTCATTCTTTTGAAAACCGATCCCTTTCAATTTGTGCCTTAGCTCCTTTACCTGTTAAAATAAGGTTGTAATGATTGCTCATCTCTTTGAAGAGCTTCCAGATTCGTGTGTGGAAAGCACTATGTCAGTAGCTGGGTGTAGTAGCGGGAGAGCTGAGCATAAGAGCAGGTAGTTCATGCATTGCTTGAAAATGAAAGAAGTGCAAATGTGAAAAATCCCTTTCTGGCCAAGTTGGAGAACAGGTCTGAAAAAGTCAAAGGAAGGTTATCAACTTCCATAATTCCTCCTAAGAACAAAAAAGTGAAACCAAAATTTGTACGTTAGCCATTTTCTTCCCTGCTTGACAATGCTGCTCTTTGCTGTGGTGAAATGGAGGTACTGTGGCTCTTCTGATTCTCCTGGAAAACTGTTTCATTTCACATGTCATCTTACGCAGCTTATGTTTTCTTTTCGCCTTTAGAATTACCAATAGAGGCTGATCAACATGATGATGGAAAGAAGGAGTGCTACTACAATCTGAACGATGCTAATTTCTGTGACAATGTGCTTACATCCAATGTAACCAAACAAGAATGCTGCTGTACCTTGGGTGCTGGCTGGGGTGATAACTGTGAAATCTTCCCATGCCCTGTCTTTGGAACTGGTAAGAGGAGGCCTTCTGTCCCTTTGCAAACTTTTGAAGCACTGTGCTTGTGTTAACAGTAGCGTTCTTTGCCTTCAGAGAAAGCTTGCTCATTAAATCCCATATTCTTAGTATTTAGTCATGACTTATCCATGGGAGACTTTCACGGAGGAAAAGTTAACAGGAATAACTCATATGTGGTGTAAGTCCCTTAGTTTCACTGCAGTTACCCTAGGGACAAAAACAACCCGTTACTTAACAGCATTATCTCCAACTGACTTTAAACAAAGATGGATTGTCACAGAAGCTTTTTCCAGGTGCTATGGTAACATGTTAGATTTTTCCCACAAGCTGGAAAACAAAGGTAAGTGTTACAGTGTTTTTGAGTCTGCAGCTATTCTTTTTAACGTTGTTTCTACAGCACTGCAAATTACTGATACATATTATGACATTAGTATTAAATTTTGCTACTTACCGAACAATTCAGTTAATCATGTTGTCTGCAGACCGTTGTTTAACCTTTAAATATTAAATTAGAAAAACATAGCCATATGATATGTGTCACAAATATTGAAAACAGTACTTGAAACATAAACAGTGGTGGCTGAAATTCAGAATCCAGCTGGAAAAAATCACGTAAGAGAGAACATGTGTAAACTTTTTGAGATTAAACACTAAAGATTACTTTTCACAAAAATGTATCATCATGTTTAATTCCTGTTTTAACTATACTTCAGAATTAGTGAGACTGAAATGAAATGCGTTACAAAAAGAGCCTCTCTGCTTGGAAAGGTTTCTTTCATTCTGTATAGTTTCCGAGACACTTTAAATAATTTCCCTCTGTAATCCACACCATGCTCTCCTGTTGCAGTCAATTAGTGTTTTTCCTGTGTAAGGACTGAAGAATGTGACAGGGGTTTGTATCTCAGCTGGGGTATGTCTAGATTGCAGCTTGCAGTATAGCCGAGAGAGGCCCATGCTACCTTTAATTAAGATAATTTGGCTACTGGTATTGTTGTTAACTGCAGTGCACCATGAAACCCAGTAAGGGCTACATTCTCCTGCCAAGGAGCAAGAGAAATTAGTTTGCATGGGGCTGTGGGTACCCTAGCTAGTTTCCAAAAGCTTTCCAAAGCTAGCTCTGCAAACAGAGCAGGGGAGAGTCGGGCTGCAGCGTTAGCATCCCCCATTTAGCTCAAGGTGTGCATGATTGCCCCAAAGATGTGAATAAGGCAAAACATCACCTCAGATTTCTCAAAATACCCTAAAACACATATTACACATATACATATGTGAGTAACTTTTTCTTAAGGACATAATTTTTTGTTTTCTCTCTCTCCTAGCTGAATTTACTGATTTGTGTCCTGAAGGAAAAGGTTTCATTCCCTCTGGAGAATCATCTTACGGGCTTCTTGCTCAGAATTACAAAGGTCAGTACTGACTTGTATTAATTTTAATTATTTCAGAAGTTCTGGTAGTTGATTGACTAGAAATGTGAGCCAGCAACATAAATATACTAATTCAAAATTTATTAGGTGACTAAAACAGCTTGTGATATGAAACATTACTGAAAATCATCCTTTGACAGATTAAGAATGTCAATTATACAGTCTCTGTAATATTCTGGTTTAATTTATACTAAGTGATATATACTGTGAGAGTAGGCACTGAGACCACAAACCTCAAATATTCATTTATATATGAAATAAAAAGCCACCTTACATTTGTAAATAAATGTGTGGGGTGTTGGGAGAGAGAAGAAAAGTTCTGTTAAACATTAGATCTACAAGTGAGAATGAATAAAAATACTGAAGAGAAGTTCAACAATGATATTTTCATTACAGAACTTCACAAAATAATTCTTGAACGAAAGACTGTAGAGAAATATGAGTGACAGAAGGAATTGGTGGGTGTAGGCGGGAGGGAGTTGGCATCACTAAGAACAAAGAGTGAGATCAGTGAAATCGCTTTTCAAATTTGAGAAGTAGCCATCAATATTAATAATTTGTGAAATTAATTTTCCTTGGAATAAACATACTGTATTTGCGTTAGCTAAAATGAAGTCAGTGTATTATCTCTGGGTTACACAGCAGCTATAAGATCTTTAGAAAAGCACAGATTTTATAAATTTGTTCCTACTGGAATTGCTTTTTTACAAATAAAGAAACGTAGAAAGTACAGTGTATTCATATCACCTAAAAATGCAGTAAAATTTACTATTTTTTAAAGACCTTAATAGACTCATAGTACCACATGGTTGGCACATAAGCATTTGTCAGAGTTGCTTCTAGCAGAATCACTAATCTGTCAGACCTAAGTCTGAGAGATGGCAAAAATCAGTAGGACTTGAAAGATTTTTGAGGTTTTTTTCCTAACAATTGTTGTGTCTACTTTTTTGAACTATCCTTGCTCACTGAGTAGGACATTACTAGGTCAGTTCTCCTGTCACGTTAGTGAGTAGACCGTGGTTGAGTTCAGTTCTCTGTCCTACTAATATTTTTTTGTGTTATCCTCAGCAGTTGTTTCTTTGCACCTGTGAAGTGCATGGGACATGGAAAAGACACTAAAGGTTATAAGGCACTAATTCCCAGGTTCATTCAAGCTAATGTGGATGTTTTAAATGGGGTAACTCATGCTAAGACCTCTGGTCTCTGGAGGTGTTGCTTTGTCCACCAACTTGGAGTGAAGAACAAAGTGCCATGGGATGAATCCAGACCTGAGACTGATGGTAGCAGGGACCAGTGCTGGACAGACTGACAATTTATATCAGAACACTGTCACAGAGCTCACCTTAAAGGAGCAAATACTCTTTCAAGTATTTTCATTCAGGGATTGTTTGAGTGGTGTTTATCTTTGCAGATCTAAGATTTCTGTGTATCTTTGCAATGTAGATTTGAGACATGCTGTGTGTCTAGTATGTCTAAATGTGTCTCTCAGAAAATCTGCAGTGTTTTTGTTGTGCTACCTCAGGGTTGATAGTATCTCTAGCTGCCATAAATATTGAAATGTGGAAGTCGTTCATCTGGAAATATCTTCCACAAATCCTTGCCATAATACAACTCTGTTTTCAGTAAGTTTATTTTGTAATAACCTTAGGAATGGCACAAACGAGAAACAATAAATTGAAAGTACTTTTAGTATCATGTTTTTTCTGTGTTACACTAACTCATATGTTCCTATTGCTGTTGTCCACAAGCTTCTGCTTGTAGGAGCAACTCCTATTTTCTTAATTGGAATTATCTGTCAGAAGTGAGTATACTCAGCTAGCCTTGCTTGACTCTCCTCCCAGGCTTTCCCATTTTCCCCCAATCCAGGTTCCAGGAAAAAAAGACAGATGTCTACATGACATTTTTTAATTAATCTTTGCATTGACAGCTTTGGGCTAAAATCTGTGTTGCCCCGGATTAAATGAGGAGTAAATCTATAGAAGACAGTGGATCAAGACAATTGGTACTGAGAGGAGAATCGGCTCCTTTACATTGTGCTTTTTATTGCCATTTTTAATATCAGCCTAGCTTTAACAAACTATTCTAGGTAGATCTAGCAAATGAAAAGTATGTTGGAAAAAAGGAAGTGAATGGAATTCCAACAGTAACAAATACACATTTTTTCCAAGTCTTGTGTTTAGGTACAACTGTGAAAAGCTATATAGGAGCTGGCATATATTTTTCCATGAAATCTCCCTGAAAACATTTAGCCTTATTTGAAAGTGTGGTAGATTCTTTGTCAGCTGTCACTAGGTGTATAGCAGTTGCAGCAACAGACACAATTGTTCCTAGGTGGTGGGAAGTCTCCACAGAAGTTGTGCATATAGCTCTGAAAAATGAAGTCACAAGCACTGCAGACATGAAGATTCCCTGCCATACACATCACCAAACTCTATGGAGAGAGGAGAGCAGTCACAAAGTCCATCCATAAGCATAACTGCTTATTTAGTTCTGTAATTACATGATGTGATTAAATTGGATCCAATGGTGGGAATCCCTTGGGTAAAGCACATTGTACTGGAAAATACAGGCCATAGTCTTCATCTGTTTTGCTTGGAGCTAAGAACAATGTGATTCTAAAGGAACGAAAGGGGAGTGCAGATTATTCCAGGCTCTGTGTGCCACAGGACTTTTTCTGACAAGGGAAAGGAAAGTCATGGTCCACCAGTTTTACCTTTCCCATTCTGGCTACAAGCACACCACAGCCTCTTCCATGCCAGTGGTTTTTTTTTCCTGTGGATATCTGTGCTCTGGGGCCCTCTGTTTAAAGTGAAGCTTGCTTGAACAGAGAAGAGTTTAGGCTTTGTTCCATTTTGCTCCTCTGCGTGGCCTCATAATAATTATGGTAACACAGCCTTCAATGTTTTCTCTCCAGATGCTGATGAATGCCAACTCTTTGGACAAGAAATCTGTAAAAATGGCTTCTGTTTGAATACGCAGCCAGGTTATGAGTGCTACTGCAAACAAGGCACATACTATGACCCTGTTAAGCTCCAGTGCTTTGGTAAGTTTATTTAAAGTGGTCTTGTCACTATAATGGTATGCAGATGGGCAAAACAAGCAGTTTCATACGGCAGGATTCCCATCAGAACTGCGGTATTCCCAGCAAGAGGAGGAACGCTGGGCCTCCAAAATCCTGTAGCAGCTTTTTAAGAGACATTGGGTCATTTCCCCTCCCTTCTGCTTGGCTGGGCAGCAATTCTGGCTGACATGGTGATGGCACGTAGAGTAGGGTTTGCTTTATTTGCTTGATTTTTCAGCAAATTGCTCCAAGGAGATTGCATCTCCAAAACAGCCCCTTGTGGTCCTTTGAGTGCATAGTCTAGAGCTCGTACCAGCCTTTATGCAGGCAGCACAAGGTGATGGAGGTGGCTCCCTCTTTACATGCACACTGCTGCTTCTCTGTGCCAAGGTACAATTTAGCCTCCTGTTCTTTGTATATTTGGTGAGCAGTGAAAGCCTGTATGTTGAAGCTCACCTTTCTTTTGATAAGTGTGCTGGTTTTACTATAATACATCAAATTAATGCAGATTTTTTTTTTTTTTTTTTTTTAAGGACAGTTATTTTCCAGAAGGAGTTAACATGCAATGTGAAATTACAGTTCAGGTCATTGATAAGCCCACTTTAGTCTGCACAACCTTGTACTCCTTTGGTTCTGCTATTCAACTGAAAATTACTCATAACTGTGACCCTGGCTTTTGCTTTGTAAGCAGAAAACCACGTATAATGTGCAGAATAGCATAATGAAAGGAAGTAATTTTTTCAGCCACAATAAGACAGCCTTTCACCTTGGGATTCTATGATTGTTCTTTATAAAGGGTGGGGGGGTTTCCGATTTAATTTAATTTATTTGAAGTAAAATGGCCTGCTTTTCTTGTTGAGCTACCTAAACTCCTGCTTTTGCTCTCGAAGACAAACTAAGGAGTAGAACTACTGTGGCTAGGTAAGGTGATCTCTTCTCCTGGCCAGCTCATGAAGAGTCTCAGAGAGTATGCCCCTCTCTAATGCCTGCTGATACTGTCCTAAGGGGACAGGAACATGGGAAGCAGCTGGAGCTGAGCTGGATGCAGGGTATGCCTGGCATTCCAACTCCCCAACAAGCCTCTTCATCTAGATGCTCCCTAGTACTTCAGGATTAGAGGTCAGCATCCTACTGCTCTGTCTGTCCTTTCCATGGGCACAGGCAGGATTTTGCTGCCAGCAATTGGTATTTGTGGTAATTAACAGAAGGCATGCAGGGAAATCTGCTCCTAATATAGGAAAATATAAACATAGATTAACACAATGCGACTACTTTGTGCTGGCTCTCCTTGATACATTTCCTTCCATTTTAAAGACACGGATGAATGTCAGGACCCAAACAGCTGTATTGATGGCCAGTGCATTAACACAGAAGGATCTTACAACTGTTTCTGTACACACCCAATGGTTCTGGACGCAACAGAAAAGCGATGCATCAGACCAGCAGATTCAAGTGGTATGATCCATTATACATATTACTGAAGTGAGTACACCTCTACGAGGTGGTGCTGACATGGCTACTGACCCCAGTAAGCTTAGACTGGGTCATGCTTGGATGAACCTGCTCTTCTGGAGGATTTTGGAAGGCAATGCTTGGACCATCATCTGTTGATCCAGAAGGCATTGTGATATAGGACTCCACAGGGTTCCACTTTGCCCGTGCAGACAGGAGATCGCTGGAAGTATTAAGGAGACTGGGCTTGGGCTGGGGAGTCTTCAGCTGCCTCAGTTCACCAGCTCAGTGTCTGCCTCATCTAGCTTTGTAGGTAATGAGGCATAGCCTGCCTGCTGTCTCGCTCTGGCTGAGGTTTGGCTGTGGGAAGACTCTGGAGATTCAGTTCAGAGTGAGTGATTGCTTCTAACAGAGCAGGTAATAAACACCAGGAATAACAGGATATAGGAAAAGACAGTGGAAATGGTATCTGTGCTTTCAATTGATTAATACTGACAGTACATCAAGCTCACATTTTCAAGCTGTGGGCTGCAGCATCACTGTTAAAGTAAGGTTTTTGCATGTTCTTTTTATATCGGGAGACATTAATTTCATTTAAAAATGTTAAATATTATGAGATTCTTAGAAATGTCTCAGAAACCCAGAGCAGTATGCAGTCTGTACAACTTTCTCTATGCCACACACATCTTTGAAAGAAATGTTACAATGGGTTTGATTAATATTGGCACTGTACTGCCATAAATCCAGACCTCTGGTGCCTCCAACTTGCCATGAATTTTCCAAAGATGCTTCGGTGAAAGGAAATGGGAATACAGAGTGAATGCCTGCTTTAGTCACTCCAAATTAAGACTGATACTTTTGGGGAGTGATGTGTTCATCCTCTTGCCTGAAACTGTGAAAGAACCACAGCATTTCTATTGTTCAATCTTCAGTTAAACAAACCAAGAGCAGGATTGGCCTTTGGGTTCATCTAGGATGTGAAGAGAATGCAAGGGCCCAAAGGGTCTTCCGTCATGCAACTGGGGCTGACACAGCAATGATGATCTCACCCAGCACAAAGCGCTCAAGCCTTTTATCACTACCGGCAATGTCCTCCCTAACGCAGAGGAGGAGGGGGCAGGCTGGTTCCTTTGCTGGCAGTAGAATTTGGAATTGGTTGCAGAGGCCCACTCCTGGTCTTCACTGCATGGTCTGGCAAGCTCTTAATAGAATGGGTATCTAAATGCTGATCACCTTTGCACTTCAGAACTCACCGTTTTACTCTTGAGCTAGGTTTCAAGTCTATACTCACCCATGCTCAGTGCATCATGTAAAAATGTAGTAAATGGATATGCATAGACAAAACAACCTTGGTTTGTGACACCACTTAGTTTTCTCTCATTTTGTTGGAACAAAATCAAAACCTTGCAGATGTCTTTACAAAACAATTGTGCTGAGTTTTTTACTTTCCAAGTGGAAGATTAATTTTACAGTTCCTCTCTCTCCCATCAGCAGAGATCAGAGATTGCTAGGACTAGGAATTGTTCCTACTGAGATCTTTGTCAGAACTAGTATGCCTCTGAAATATTCCAGCTTTGACAAAAATACATGGTTTTGGTAATGTTCATAAGAATGTGACAGTAGTTCACAGCAGTATTCTGTCTCTAACAATAGCTGTAAGTGGATGATT
The DNA here is from genome assembly GCA_009806455.1 of Tetrax tetrax. Lineage (NCBI taxonomy): Eukaryota > Metazoa > Chordata > Aves > Otidiformes > Otididae > Tetrax > Tetrax tetrax. Next base: position 303,624 of record WHYT01015852.1, read on the forward strand.
AGGGACCAGAAGAGCAGATAAACAATACTCCTCACCCTCCCCAGCACTCTCCCAGCCTCCAGCTATTTTCAGCTAAGGGGATTTCCTGAGCCTGATGTAGTCTGTCTGTTCAGTTAATGGGACTCTTTTCTAAGTATTTGTCCAGTCTCCCCCTGAGCCCATGTAAAATTTTTGTTCAACTCTGCCCTAGCCGTAAAAGTTCTTTCAAATGCCATTGACAGCAATATAAGAAAAGCAAAATAACTTTTAAAGATTCATTCTGTGGATGGAGCTCCCCAAATATTCACCTCTGCCCTGTTTTTTGTCAAGCTCTGTTAACTTCTATGGGAGCAGAGCTGAGTCAGTGTTAAGTGTTCACCAATGACTACTGATTTAGGAAGTTTTATTTCTTGGGTGTCCAACCTCATGTGCTTTTAAATTGGCCTAATAGTGCCAAATCAGAACCTTTTAAGATTTTTGCAAAGCTGAACACTCAAGGGATGAGCCACCTCTGGCACTTAATTCTAAGTGACTTAAATTTGTTTTCAACAAAGTCTGTAAAGCAAGGTTCTTTTTCTAATCTAAGTTTAGAAAATTCTGCATTATGCCAGCGTCTTTTTTTTTTCTAAATAACAGTGCTGTGATGATGATCTAATACTGTCTTCTCCATCAGAACAAACTGAAGAAACTGAGGTCTACCAGGATCTTTGCTGGCAGCATCTAAGTGATGATTTTGTTTGTAGTCGACCTCTGGTTGGAAAGCAGACTACATACACGGAGTGCTGTTGCCTATACGGTGAAGCCTGGGGCATGCAGTGCGCGCTGTGTCCCATGAAAGAGTCAGGTAAGGAAACGTACGCGTCAGTTCTTGGAATGAAATCCAAAATAGTTAATCAGTTTAACCCCTTGCATGTGTAACATAAGAAAGAATAAAAAAACCTAACCCTTCAAGAATGAATGGAAATTTTTCTCACTAATTAATGGGGAATCCTTAGCGTCTAGATTTTGAAAATGTAGCTGATTTTTTGGCACTTAGAGGACCCATTTCCTTGAGGTGGAACTATCAGTTTAGAGCCTTGATGGAAACAGGAGGGCATTTTAAGGATAGCAGAGTTCCTTAACGTGACTGAAAAATTAAAAACCCTCTTTGAAAATACAGATGCAGTTCATGTGCACACGCGCATGATGCTCAACAGGTTATATAACTGGTTTGGATTTTTGTTGCTGATATTACACATTCAGATGCACTTTTCAGTGTGATGTTCTGCCAGGTTGGCTGCAGTCAGATGTGTTTGCTTGATAAGGATCTGGTAAGGTGTGGTTTAGAATCACTAAATCTATCAAAGAATGAGTTGTTATTATACAACTATGTGCTCAGATGTTATGAAACATATAGATGAGCAATTTTAGATAGATGTGGCAAACAGAGTACCAATAAGGACTGAAGAATTTCCAGGGAATATAGCTTAAAGTTAAAGCAAGCTGACTGACAGTTGTATTTTTAAAAGACTATATTTTGGTTACGTGTTTAGAAATTAGACATTGTTCTAAGATATTTCAAGTAGAAGCTGCTTCTTGTGGTGACTACAAAAGCTAAATGGATATAGAGAGAAATGTTGTCATTGGCACAGAGCCTTGTCTCTGGGGACCGGAGAAGAGACCAGTGGAAGCAGCACAGGTGTCCATCATGGTGTGCCTGAGATATGTCAGCCCTGGTGTATACAGTGTGGTACCATACTGACTGCTTCCCCCATATAAACTATTCCAAGGCCTAGTTTGGATGTAGCTTTCTTACTACAAATGTGTCTTTCAGTAATGTGGTTTTTGACGTAGGAATATCATGCTATGCTAGTAAAGCATTTTATTCTGATCATACCTGGATTTTTACTTAGGCCTGTGTTACTCTAACCACCATGTTGTGGCTAAAGCAGTACATGTTTTACTTGTAGCAGGAACCTTGGAGTTAAAACTACATAGAGAAGCTCAGTGAAGCATTAATGTGGTTGTTTGTGTCTGCTTGGGTTTTATGTTTTTATAATTTACTTGTAAGGTCCCTGAACTTGTTCTTATATATCTTTACTTGCTTGAGTTTGCTTTGGAAGTGCAGCAACTGAAAAAAACCGCCCGATTTTGATGATGTTGGCTGGAGTAACTGCTGGCTGATGATGCTTACCCCAGAAACAGACTGAAGAATAAAAACAGGGTGTGACAGCAGCTTGATTTATAAGATATGGAAATCTCCGAAATGTCTTTCTAAGAACAAATCCTATAGGAGGACATTCCCAGGCATTGAATTACTACACCTACTAGAATAACGATTGCAATGGAATTAAATGTAATTAAAAAAAATACAGGGCAGTAGCTAATGGCAAAAATTGTTGCTATGACCTGGAGCTCCTCAGGTAGAAAGACAGAGCAGAATAAAGGAGTTTTTTCTTTGTACAAAGCATGGTGACAGTGCATTCAAGCATGCAATCCTGAGACAAGGAAGGAAAGCTGTTCCTGGTAGAGAGAGTTCAGGTAGGTACAAGACTTGCGTCTGAAGATTTCTAGCTAGTTACATTTAAAGCAGGATAAATCTGAAAAGGAACAGAGAAGGACTACCAAGATGGTCAGGGAATGGAGAACCTGTCTTACAAGGGAAGGTGAAAAAAGCCAAACCTAGGTGCAGAACAAAGGCTGTAAATGGTAAGACTCTGCTACAGCACAATCGTGGAGAATTCTTGCAAGCTTTTAAATTAGACAGTGAGGATGTGAGGAAAAAGTTGGAACAAGTGCAGTCTGAACATACTTAGGCTTGAAATTAGATGGATTTTCATCATTAGGACCACAGGATTCTGGAGCAGCAATCCTGTGACAACAGTGAGGTGCAGGTCTCAACTAGCTTTATAAAGAAACTTGAGAAATTCAATTTAAAAATGACATCAAGGTTCCGGATGGGTAATATACTAAATGTCACTTGGATGACCCTCAGTCAGAGCTGAAGAGCATTATGTTGGATCATAAAATCTTCCTCTCTCCAGACATAAGACAATTGTAATGTGAAGTTTAATATGCATTGAAAAATAACTGCTTTAACTGAAACGACAAGGCATGCTTTGATCACAAATACTTGAAATCATTCTTATAGATTGGAACATAGATAGTTAAAAAAATTAAAAGCATACTGAATCTTTATTATGTCAGAACAAACATAGAGGCTTACATTTCTTAGTGGAGCTGGTATATGCTCCATCCTTGCACACATGCGCATGCACGCACACGCACAGAAACCTGGAAGCCTTTCTCTGTTTTCAGGAACATTTACCAAGAAAAATTTAAAGCTGATTGAACTGAATAAATGATTCATTTGACATGTCTTCAGTTTGTAGCACTTAAAGTGATATCATTGGCTCGAGAGAGTGCTTTCACACGTCTGGGCCAGCAGGTCACAGGTTCAAGTCCTGGCTGGGGAACCTGGAATTTCTCCATTCTTAAATACTTGTGTATTGTCTTGGCCTGATTTACTGTTGAAGGTGTTTGCTTATTTCCCAAGTTAGGGGCGTTCTGAAGACTTAACACATGTTAAAGACGACCTGGGGATGTCTGTTATCACCTGAAGACTTCCACCATGAAATTGACTGGATGGTAGAACGGATCATTCATTGATCTGTGGTTTCCTTTTACCTTGTTTATACTCCACTTGTATTTGGGGATCTAGATGCTGCACTTAGAAGGAAATACAGGCCTACCACCATAAGTGATACATTTGCAAGTCCCTTCTAAAACAAATTAACACTTTAATAAAAATAATTTCTAACTTTTGTGTACCAGCTTGTTTTGAAAGCACTTCCATTTTTCATGACAAGATTTTAATGTCTTGTTTAAGTAGCATCCAGCATAAAACCAGCAGGAAGATAGAGAATGTCTGTAAGAATTGATCCATATAAATGATCAAGAAATGCCTTTCATCAGCATGAAAAGAAAATTCACATAGTTGCTAAGACTTATAAAAACTACTAATGGGTGCTTGATCAAACAAACCCCACTGAAAATGACACTAAACATTCAGAGCCTGAGACAAAAAATAAGTAGCGCCTCTTGAAGTACTGCAGCTGAACAGCAGCATCCTGACAACAGTACGACTGATAAGTATTTTGATGGCAAAATCAAGGAACGAACTCAAAACACTAGTTCAAAGTCCTGATCAAAACAGTGCAAAAATGAAATGTATTGGAAATTGTACATTGCAAATATGTACTGATGGGATTGAGTGCATCTTGTACAAACAATTTAGTGGGGCAGGCCTTCTTGTCATTAAACCAAGGAAGCACAGACAGGTTGTTGTTTTCAGTTACATTGGTTCTAATATTATGATGCCATGATATTACAGGTAAGGGCTTTCACAGATTGCATCCAATACCAAAATGTTAACTACTGAAATGTATTCTCTCTGGGCTCATTGTGCTCTTAGACTGTACTTGCCAAAAAACCTTTTAGTAATTATCCTTAAGAAACCCCTGTGTTGTTTGAAGCCTGCCATTTGCAATCTGTAATAATTGACCAATTGAGGAAAATTTGATTCTTTTGTTTTAGAATAACAAAAGCAAAATATCCTGTCTTCATTGCACTCACCCCCCAAAAAAAAAACTGTTGGATGATCTGCCTTCAGAAGTTCTGCTTCCTTGGTCAATTTACTGTTAGTGTCCTAAGAACCCCCGGCTCCATCCAGAGTCCATGCTTTAGTAACTGGCAGCAGGACAGGCAGCAATGGGTTTAGCAGCTGGGTCGAAGCACCCATGCCAGAAAACAGAGGAACTGGCCAAGACTGAAAAAATCTAGAATCTAAAATAAGGCCATGTATACCTCATGTTAACCTGAACATGTAGCACCTGAATTATAAACCTGCTGAGCCTCCAGAAGCTCCTGTGAGATCCTTATGCAACTGGAGTGGATTTTAGACAAGGGGTATTGTTATAGGGTACAGGAAATTTGAAGGGAGAAGATAGAAGTAACAGCTAGAAAATGTTGAGTAAGGTGGTGTGCCAGGGTCGGTGTTTAATTTAGGGAGACTGCCTGTTTTTGTATTTGTAAAATGATGATCCTGGAGTTTGTTATTGCAGTGCAGTACCACCTGTGCTTCAGGAACACCTTAGGATGCTAGGAAGGTAGAATTATGTGCACCTGAACAAAAGATATGCCGGTCTCTTAAGGAGTGTGCTTTCTCCTGTAGCTGGCTGCCTGGAGAGGTTTTAAGATAGAAAAAGGGGGTAAGGTAGGACTGGAACTCTGCAGTTTTAAAAGATGTTTTAATAACTATTGACGGTGAGGGTGCATTACTGCATCTCTAACTAAGAACTTGGCAGTCTGACTACTAAGGTGAGTTAGGAACACATCCTTAGGCAACTGTGAAGGACACCACCATTCAGTTTATCAGCCTGCTTACCTGTGTAACCTTAAACATACCTTTTACTCTAAGCTTTAAATTCTAGGAGTTTGTGTTTTTTTATGGAACCACTTTATGCTTAGATCATCTGCAGTACGGGCAATGGTAGAACTCCCGTTAGTAGATGTTACGGATGTTCTGTGGGACTGGGAGTCACATAAAGAACTGATGAAGACTTACGTTGTACTTAAGTTTCTGTTTATCTTTGCCTTGGCATTTGCAAAGCCCAGACTAGGAGAATACTGAGGGTAGTGGGTAACGTGAATCATCTGGGATGTTGTATAATGTAGGATTTCTCTTGGCCAATTTAACTTTGTTTTTTTAAATGCAGAAACCCACATCTGTGCTGGTCCTACCAGTTTCCCCTTCCATTAGGAAAGAGAAATAGGTACCTTGAGTGTTAGGCACCTCTGACCTGTTCTAGAAATCTACTTCAGGATGAGATGGTGTCCTATAAGTGGTTATGTCTTTCCATGGACTAAAAAGGGACACTGGATGACTAATTCAGGTGCAGACCCTTGGAGACGCCTACATGTAGTTGTTGAATTCTACTCCTTCTGGTAGAACAGATTGTTTGGATTGCATTTTCATTGTAAGGAACTCTGTGTATTTGTAAACATTGTGAGTTAGTTCCAGGCTGAGCTTCCATGCTATGAGAACACGGTGTTCCCTTCAAGTTCTGCGTAATGTCACTCATGAAGATCTGGAAGTACTGGGAAAACCGACGTGTGTAAAGGATGTTTCCATCTGTTCTTTTGAAATGGTAAAGATTGGCAGGGAGGCACTGGATTAATTTCTGGAGACAATTGTTTGTCTTACCATTTAGGATGGCATTGTGCCTCCTTCCTTTCTGGTAAGCACTCTGGACAAATGGATGATCTTTTGGGCTCAAAATGATTTGGCTCTGAATATTCCAAGTCTTATGCTCAGTTGTGCAAATTTTTGTCTCCTTTAATTTCTGTTGGTGAAGATTTTCAGTGCTTTTTCTGAAGTTTAGGAGAGACATGCAGAATAACCTTGCAAGGGTTTTCCTCATGGAACCTCACATTCCAAGTGTACATGGGAGTCAGCAAGGAGACAAAGCTATTTGTAAAGTTGTGTCAGAAACAACTTGAGTCTTACAACAACTTTTAACAATCTACGTTGAGCAGTAAGAGAGAGGATTGTTTCGGGAAATTTGAGCAGCATCTAGTTGAGGAGCAAAAGGTGACTGCCAAGACGTTTTGAAATAATCAGGTTGGAGTATCTCCACGTGAAGATATGAATATACTTATCCTTCTTAACTCATGAAAAAAAATCCTTCAAGACTGGTACCCTTCCCTTTTTCTTTAGCAGAGTTGTAGAATATATGTGAATGCTGTCCACCACAAAGCTCAGCATCTGTTCATGCAAGATGTCAATGAAATGGCCTAAACTGTCAAATAGCACAGTCAAAGTGTAGAGCAGAAATACCTTCAGCTTTGGTTCACAGATAATGCAGTCTCTTGAGAAAGCGTAAACTTAACCGTTAATTCAAACTGATATCCAGAACTTCTAGTTGGGAAGGGACATATATTATATGTAATAAATGCTTTCTTGGCTTTGTCCTTCTGTCCAGTGATTTCTTCCATGGTGAAACTGTTGCATTCTTAAATAATTTGAAAGAACTGCATTAGTGTTGATAGCTTTGGCGCCTCTTCTCTATGTGTGATGGTGACAATTCTGAGGAGCTGGAACAGAAATAAAGCTTGCTTTATGGGCAGGAGGCAGGATTGGCTGTGGTGCAGTTGTTTCATGGTTATGTCAGGAAAAGCTTTTTTTATATAATATTTTGCTTTAAGTCCATGAAATACAGAATAATTTTTCTGACTAGAGAATTCAGGATTTTTAGGCCTCCAGGTACAAACAAGGCCCACACCAGCTTGTGCAGTTACAACAACTGTATATGCAAATTAGATGCACATTTGCACAGCCGCGCTTGCGCTAATAAGCACCTAAAAGCCAGTCAGCCCATCCCATTTATGTTGCATTGTCTCTGTCAGCCTGGCTTTCAACACCAATTATGGCTCACATCTGTGCCAGTACGCGTGTGCATCTAGCGGTAATCCCCTAATACACTTGCTTTATATGCACACATCTAACGCTAAAAATGTCCTTTACATTTTTGGAAGCATGCATCAGCTTCCTTTTATAATAGCTATCTGAAGTTATACAACAAGCTGTCTCAATACTTCATTTGCAAGTTATGAGAAAAGCTTAGAAACATATGGAGCAATGTAGACTAAATTTTATTAAAAACATAAGTCTTTTTTTTTTTCCTCCTGAACTGCAGTTCTATTGTCCCTGATCAAGCCAGGAGATGAGCAAGGAGAGAAAAGAAATCCATACAGAAAAAGGTTTTATTATTAATTGTGAATTACAGGAATTTTTTTTTTTTGTTTACATGAAAGAATATTTTGAAAGTGAGCATTAAGTTCTGTGACAACGCCCTAGGGCAGTATTGTGCTGTTCTTTCATTTGTATACTTGCTGCAACTTTCTGTGCGCCAGTCATGTTTTTACCCACAAATCTTACAGCACTTTGTTCATTTAATTATCTTCCCTGGAAAACTGACCAGCATACAGCACAGTGACCCAAAATACACTATTTTTAATTTGAACTGTCGGAACATAGCATAGTAAGGGGAAGAGTTTAAAACAACAGAAATTGCACATACACATCTGTCTTGCTCTAACTTGTTATATCTTCCACAGGGGGACTCTGATGGATTCATTTTTCTCAGGCATCCAAGCCTCTAGTCTACTTTATTTCAAAATGCCAGTTCTCATCTTTCCAAAATGTGGCCCCTATCTACCTTTCAGTCTTTGTACTCTGCTCTTTGCCCACCCTTTCCTTCCCTGGGGAAAAAAAGACAAGCTCAGCGAGGTGGCATAAATAACTTGCCATTGTTCTTGGTCCTGAATTTCTACTGTTGTTTCTTAGGTGTTGCTCTCCTTAGGTTTATCTCCTGAGCACCTACTAACTGAATCAAGACATTACAAAAGACGAGATAAAGTTTACACTACTTGGACAACTAAACAGAACATAGAATACTAAGAGAGTCTTATAGGTAATTCCAAATCATCACAGTATATATCAAAACAATGATATAAATTACGTATAAAGAGGATAGGTGTATACATTCTAAAGAGACTTAAGACTATTTAAATGTTCTTCCAGCCTTTGTATTAAAGCTCTATGTACAAATAACGTATAAATTATGACAAAATTAGTGTATTAACAAATGGTTAATTAAGCATAATAGACTTCAAGAGGTTACTAGATTATTACAGTTGTATGTATAGCCTTGTAGAAGACCTTGATAGTTACAACTCCTTTAAACAAGTACCAAGTTTACAGTATGCCCGAAAACAGCTCTTCATCACTTTGTAGCCACTAATTTACTTGTAATGAGACCCAAAAATGCAGACATCCAAGACTTGACTGGCAAAGGACCAGTGTGGCAGGAAACAAATAGTTTTTATTGTCAACATTTATTTATTCTTCTTTAGATAATAAACAACTTTGTGTTGGCAAACATGCAGTATAAAATAGTCTTGCACAATCTTCAAACTCTCATGTACATTAGAGCTCCAGTTCTATGGATTTTCAAATGTTCTGATTGCTTCCTTTGGGGCGGGGGGGGGACACACAAAAAAAAAACCCCCATCATTGTTTCTACTACTGGTATCACTAAGTGCAAAATTAGCACTGAGTTATCTGAGAAGCCAATGCCCAGGTTCTGTCCAGCCCTTCCCATCAGATCATGCTCATGTGGAAGAAGTAACGATCCCTTAGACCTGCTTGCCTTGTCCCCTCAGCATTCACTGACTGTTTTTGTGTGGTGGTTTCTTCCCCACAGGCCAGATGATTAGTATTTTGTGGTAGAGCATAGATTTCCTTTGCCAAGAACATTTGTGTGCATCTGTGAGAAAGTGCTTTTACACTTCTGCACAGCTTTTCTCTGTATACATATTGGAGCCCTTGGGCATCAGGAGTAGCTCAACACAAAACAATGGAGGAGTCAGTCTGAGACAATAACCTGGCTGTCCCCATACGTGGATGTTATCTGGGGTTAGATGTGGGGAAGGAAGAATAGGGTGTTTCTGGTCCTGTGACAGCTCTTAAAACTAGGTTCGTTATCACAGTGTCTCAGTGGGAAGCTGTGCATTAAGCAATGTAACATTTGCTATATGCCGTTTACTTTCTCACGCTGAATTTTTCTCTTGTGCCATGGGATGTCTCTCTTGGGAAGTGTACTTCACCTGGGAAAGGAGAGAGTTGTTTGAATATAATTATTAGTGTAGGTAAATGAATTCTGGAGGGTGCACATTGGAGGAAGTCACCTGGCATTTGAAGCAGAAGGTGGTGAGATTTACAATGACTTGTAAATTCTCTGGGGAGTTCATTCTGCAGACGCGGACTGGCACCCATGACAGTTCTGGATGTGCACAGACAAGCTTTGCCTGTACTGTACAGTCTTGTGCTCTCAAAGAGCCAAGTTGCTGACCACAGAATTCAAACAGACTTTTTGAACACTCTGTCGTTTTCAGTACAAAATAAAACCGTTCCAGGTGGAGGAGATACTACCTGTGAAAATAAAATTACAATGCTGGGCAGCAAGTGGGGCCGTGCTCTGCACTGTCTAGCAACAGTCTGGATTTATCCAACTATTTGCTGTCTGGGACAGTTCTACACAGCATGAGGTTTCTGGCTCTGTAACCATCTGCAATTCTTGGATTTTGTATCTGCTTAGGGCTTTTTTCCTCTCTCTCTTTTGGTGGTTTTCTTTCCCGTCCCTACTCTGCCTGATTCTCAGAACACCAGGCAATCTTCACAGAAACAGATGCTAGCAGTCTGTAGCAACAGTAAAGGAGCACCTGGATTGCTGGATTTTTTCTATTTTCAAATAAATTGTCTTGTATATATTTTAGTAAATGGTAATGGAAAGAGATGGTGACACAATAAATCAAATTTAAAAATCAAACTCTGCATCAGCATTTCAGACATGGACTGACATGTGAAATGAAAAGTTGCTTTGGTCTGCTTCAGCTTGTGTAGTCTACTGGAGAAGGGTAGAAAATCAGAGTATAGATGTTTCTCCTGTGCATTTCCCCTTGCCCTTTGAGGTTCACAGCCAAGCAGACTTTGAACAGCACTCATACTTAAGGCTGTAGTTTGAAGATACAGTTTGCAGATGAGTGCGGGCTATTTTAAAAGGATTTTTCATTTTGTGATTTGTGCAGGTTGGCTGACAGTGCCAAAAATATGGTCCCACCTGCTCCAGTTTCCTTCCTTTGGGGTGGCTCCTGCTAGCAGCCACGATGGTTTGGGATAGCCTTTGTTCCACCAGAATGGGGAGCGTAACCGTAGACAGCCCTGGAGAGGGGAGCATTGGCAGCAGGATACACAGCATCCCTCTGCTCTTGCTTCCCACACAGGCCAGAAGAACCTGACCTGTAACTTTTTGTACAGTTATTGACTCAAATCTATCCCTGGTGTTATCCCTATTATGACTTAATAGTCTGTACTTGGCTCATTAACATTTTAATGACATTCTTCTTGAAGACAGAATGCTTTGTGGACATTGCAGATTTACAGTGTTTCTAGGAAGATCAGTTTATTTCCAGCTAATACGAACCACAGCTCACTGCGACTAATGTAATGCAGCCTGTGTTACAAGTGTGATTAGTTTAATATCGTATTTTCTTTCCCTCCTCAGAGGATTATGCCCAGCTGTGCAACATTCCTGTTCCAGGATCTCGGCGGCCATATGGACAAGACGCTTTGGTTGACTTCGAGGAGCACTACACTCCAGAAACTAATCCATACTTTGTTGAAGACCGTAAGCAAGCTTCTCTGTTATGTAAAATCCTTGAAATGAGGGTTGTAACTTGGATTATTTCCTTGTAGCTGGCTTCATTCTTCTGTTTGCTTCTGAGTAATGTGGCCTATTTATGTTTTAGTTATTCCTATGACACTAGCTTTCGGTCAGGTGTTCTGGTTCAAGAGCCAGTGTTGTATAAGAGTCCAGTTGGGCTCAGAATACAATATTAATTTTTAATATAGTGAAGTAGTTTGTGCCAAGTATACTAAATTTGTATTTACCAACAGATTTACAGCTAAAGGTCAAAAGGATTGCCAGTTTTCCTTCTCACAAATTAATTTTCCTTTGGAGCATGGAACAGATTTCTTCGGAGTGCATTTAGTTTAAAAGAAGAAAAAAAAAATCCATTCACGCCAGCTTTCCATGATTTTCCAGCAGAATTTATATGGGGGAAATGGAGAGCATGCAAGTCGTTCTCGCTCAGAAGAGAAAATGTACAGGACAGTATGATCAGAGAGTATGCATGCATGTACCCCTCAGGCTAGATGGAACGGCCTGCCAAGCAGGGTGTGAGGGATTGTATACAGCATCTCAGTTGTACTTCAGGAATATCAGGGTTCTTTACGGGCCTGGCCCAGCTCGCTGTTAAGACTTGTGGGAGAGGAATGCTTACAGATCTCAGCATCTTCCTCAAAATCAGCCACCCTGTACAGGTTCCACATATTTTGTCACAGTTTTAAAGAAAAGTGGAAGTATCAGAAGGAAGTGGTAACTTCCCATGCTTTATATACATGGCCTACAAGTTGTCACTATGCTCTTCACCAAAGTGTTTCCCCTGTACAAGGAGTTATTTTTAAACTAGCAGTGATGGGTCAAAACAGGCAGGAGGATTACAGCACACAATAGAAGGGCGATAGGCATTTCTTGCACACTTTGCACTTCGCACATTTCTAGAGAACTACACAAATCAGGTTAATGAGTTCATTTCTATTTAGCATCAGGAACCTTGGCACTGTTTGTTTTCTAAATTAGCAAAGATCTTCACTTCAAAGAACCCTCATGAGCCCTCTGCAAGCTCTATTAGAGAACTTGAGAACATAATGAAAATTGGTCAAGTTTCTAACTAGGTTGTAACCATACATCATGGCAGTCTGCTCAGTATCCTCAGTGCTGTTGCACTGCCATGTTACTTACTAGGTTCATGGAAAAGATTGTAATGTTTCCCACTTAATGCACACTTGTATACAACCTATGTATTGTATATGTTCTTGAAATGTGGCATATGTCAACAAGTACTTATGCAATATTATGTGTTCAGTGTCTCCAGAATTTATTCAGTTTACAACTGACCAGCATCATCCTTACTAAGAATGCCACCATGCTAGAGAAAATCCAGGATAGAAACAACGTATGTAGTCAAAGAGCAGGGGGAGTGGAAATGACAGTACAGAAGTTAAATGGAAGATAACACAGAAAGGACAGAGTAGAAAAGGCAAAGCAGGACAAGGGAAAAGAGGGCCTCAAGAACCAATACAGGATGGAGTAAATACAAAAAGATAGCAGAACAAGCACGGCAAAAAGGAGAAATTAATATTCCTAGGTAGCATTGCAAATCTACATACCACAACTGTTGCAAAACTATAAATCAGTAAATGGATTTTAGGTAATCCAATAGTTTGTTTGTGGAGTCACTATATTAATTATATTAGTTATGGGGCAGATAGGGAGATGTATCCTACTCCACTCCAGTTCCCATTTCCCCTCAGCTTCTATGCTATATATCAATTATGCTGGTAAACCTACAATTCCCAAATGGTCTTGACTTTTTTCTCAAAAGTCTTTTTCATGTGATGGGCTGCCATCTGCAGTCCCATTACATCACTGCTCCATGAACAGAAAGCTAGTTTAACAACTTGTGCAGGACTAACAGGAGCAATGACATCCTAGAGAGAATCTCTGAGCAGGTAAAAATGTCAAATAATCTTTTAAGTATAAATCTTTCCTTACATATAAAAGCATAACTGTCAAAAAAGCCCTAAGACAGGGACCACAAAAGGCATTGTACAAACCACTGAATACAAAGACAACCCTTGAGCTTTGACTACTCACCATCTAGAATTACGACAAGGAGCAATTGGTAGATTATAGGTATTTGTACTGACACCAGTCACTGAAGTACCAGCCAAAGGGTTGTTAAGCAAAACACAACAGGAAAGCAGTCTCTGATTTCTTCTTACTTTCCTTAAGGCAGTTGAGATTGATTTTTTTTTTTAAATACATTTTCCTCTAGATAAATTAGAATGCATCTCTTCCCGCCAACGCATGCCTTATTTTTTTAAAATACAGTTTCAAGGAACTTTTACTCTGAACTGCACTACTACTTCTACCTTTGTTTCCATAAATGTTGATATATATGTAACAATTCGTAGAAATGGTGCAATTTAGAAAACACTGATTTATCCTTTAAAATATATGTCAAATTATGCAGTTTCCTTTACAAAAAAAAAAAAAAATTCACAGATTTGAAACACAAATTAAAAACTTAAGAGTTCACAAAGTTATTCTGTTTTCATCTCAAAACATATTACAGCGTTTTTCTACTGCATTTAAAACTCCAGATGGTGCAGATCTGCTAAAGCTGACCTATTTTCTGCAAAGTCAAGTCACATTCCAGTAAACTTCTGAGAGAATTTCAGACTCTCCCTGTACATTTGGGTATCCTGATTCAATAGCTCTGTAACTTAGTTATTTGCAATTCTTTCTCCACTCAGGTTTTCTGAACAGCTTTGAGGAGTTACAAGCAGAGGAGTGTGGTATTCTGAATGGATGTGAAAATGGCCGATGTGTAAGAGTCCAGGAAGGCTACACCTGTGACTGCTTTGATGGTTATCACCTGGACATGGCCAAAATGACTTGTGTTGGTGAGGACAGTATAATACTTCTTCATCTTCTGTTAGTCTGTCAGTTTACTCAGTCACATGAGGGGGCTAGAACAAAGGGGTTAGAGATGATCACCTGAATTGGATGAGAGATGCCAACTTTGATTTACTGCAAAGGCCAGTCAGTATTGTTACAGAAATAACTATGTTGGTGTTCCTCAGTTCATCCTGGCCATTACAGCTGTGTTCAGGTAAGAGCCTAGAAATGCAGAGACACACATTTGTGTAATGAAGCTTAAACTTGTATCGATAATTTAACACTAATATATGGAACAAATGTTTTTCAAAGGCTTTAGTGAGGTAAGAGGATGGAACTGGATCCAGAGTAGAAGAGTAATTTTAGGAGCAGATTTTTAGAGTGGTTGAATCACCTGAATATGCAGATAACCACTCGGTGGGATTTGGCCCCTGATTCTCACCAATTTCAACAGTCAACAGACTCAGCTATTCTTCTCGCTCTCAAACTAGTAAATCTGCACAACTACTCACCAGGACATCTAATGGCTATGTCTTCAATTAAAACAACAAAACATGAGAAGGGCAAGTGCCAGTGACAAGATGAAGCAAAATAAGACTGCTCAGTGTAGAAGCCTAGTAGAGGCCGTGCACAGGTATTTCAGTTTAAAGTCTGTGCTAACCTTGCTTAGCATAATGGTTCGTAACCCAAAGCTGAGGTCTTCTGGTAAGCTGCCTGCATGCCTTGTAATCTTAGGACATTATGGCAAGCTGGCCTCCTTAGCAAGAAAAGATGTAGCTCCTGTGTATTACAGGCCAGTGCCGCACAATGTTGACTGCAGACAGTTTGCTGTTCATAACTACTTAGTTGACAACACCAACAGCTCCTAAAGTATTTGATTTTTTTTAAATACAGGCGTTATACTAAGAACTTGGAGCTTTTTTCTTACAAGCCACTTTTCAGTCATCAGATAAAAACCTGTAAGTGGTTAGTACATTTTTGGTTTGCAGTTTAGGCTGAATTTGGACTTGGTAATCTAACAGTTCAAGGCTACTCAATACACTATTGATTTCCTATGATAACTTCCACCTCTTCGCAACTCATCTGTTACAGCTTTTGACCCAGCCTAATTCCACCTGATCTGAACTGAAAATAAAGCTCTCAGTGTATTCATACAGCATGTTCTACTCATGACAATGCCGGAAATAAATGAGTTTTACCTACACACCAGACTTAAGTCCATATCTTTTGATGTCCCCTTTTTGCAGACGTGAATGAGTGCAACGAGCTGAACAACAGGATGTCTCTCTGCAAGAATGCCAAATGCATCAACACGGAAGGTTCGTACAAGTGTTTGTGTCTCCCAGGGTACGTACCTTCAGACAAGCCAAACTACTGCACACCACTGAACTCAGAACTAGACAGTGAACTGGAGTAGAGGAAAATCTCCGTCTCCTAAGCCCATATACTCTGCACTGTATAAAGAAAAGGAAGAAAAATATTTAACTTGAGAAAAGAAGGCACCAGAGTAGCGAATGTAAGGGGAGAAAAGCATTAAAATGTGTCAAAGGTGAGACATGATGGGCTGATTGTATATCAGCGTCACTGAAATGACAGACCAAATGGACACATTACTCTGTATGAAAGAAAAAATCAAGTATATAGTGTGTTCATAAGAAAAAAAAAAATCTTTGAAATTAAGCAAAAACAGTGCTGTTATTTTAAACAGAAGAGCTTTGGTTTTTTGGTTTGTTTTGGTTTTTTTTGTTTTTTTTGTTTTTTTTTTTTTTTTTTTACTATTGCTTGATTAATTTGGCATTTAAATAGTGATGGAAATATTTTATATTACTATGTCATTTTTTTTTTTGATTGTTCAGTTCCTTGCCTACTGTTTCTTTTCAGACCTTTTTTCTGATCAGTACAAATTCTATGATACAGATATTCTTAGGCCATTTTATAAGAACTGTTACACAGGGTAATGCTCCTCCTTCTCTGGAACATTGGTCAGTGACTTTTTTTTTTAATTTGCTAGTTGTCTGCCCTGTGGAGCAGGCACCATTTGTTTTCAAATGTTTATATACCTTGGCGAAAAGTCCTTATATGCATTTTGTATTCTGTATGGTTGTTACTGCACTTAAAGTCTTTAGAACCTTTCTTGCCAAGTTCAAAGCTGCTAGTGGACAACATTGGATTCCTTTTGTACATTAAAACAAAAGATTTTAGCTCACGTTTGTATTGTAATGTGTAAATTGAACACAAGAGAGATCTTGTATGATTACCCTAACATATTAAAGCTGTATATTAAAACTCAATAAAATCACCTTTTTTTTAGAAAAAAAAAAGCTATTTAGTAATGGTAGGCAATTTTTTGTTTGTTTTATTGGTGTTTATGTTACAAGAATCAACCCCTCAGTTGTTTACAGTACTATAATTAATTTACATTACAATAGTTATAGGGAGTTGGCTGGCTGGCTTTTCCTTCTCATGCTGTTTCAATAAGACCAGAATCTGAATTAGTTGATGCCTGAAGTTAGGATTCCAGAGGGAAGATTTCAAACACAGACTTACAGAAATTGTTTGACTTGGAAGCTGATTCCCATGGAATTTTTCTTCTTTCCTGGTTTAGGCATGTTTCCCACTGAATCTGCAAATAAGGCTCTTCAGTATGATGGCCTGGTTTTCAGAAAATACTGAAGAGAAGAAGGAGAATTTCCTTTTCTTGATGAACTATACCTTCCCATCAGCTCTATTTTTCAGTGGAAGGAGAGAAATAGATTAGGAAACTGACAGATGTTTCACTTTGACCTTCTCCAGAGTGAGTTTGCTTTGGAAATCCCAAAACAGGTCCCTTTGGTATTTTCCAAATTAAACATTTTTGCTGTGTCTTTTAGACCTGCCCTGCATTAAAAAAAAAAAAAAAAAAAAAAAAAAAGGATAATATGAGACTTAAAAAAAATGGGTCAATTTGAGTCCAATTGTCCAAAAATTAGATTTTTGGTTTCTCATTTCATGAAAGGAAGAAATACTTGTTTTGGTTCCGAATCAAATTTCTTTTCCAATATTTAGGTCAGCCACTGAACCAAAAATATCCCAAGTTGTATTCCTTTCAGTACTGTGCGCGCAGTAGATCTCGCTAAAGCCCATATGCCTGTTAACGTGCAGAAGCATCTGTCCTTCCTAGGGCCCCTCCTCTCTTTCTGCTGGAATTTGACACTAGGACTAGTGAAGATATTGTGCATTTAAGATCTGATGGTATCTTTGATTAATAAAACTGTGAGGGGAGGGATCTTTAAGGAAGAGACGTTGTGAAGTGCCCAACTCCCTTGACTTTTCTAGAATTAAGCAGGAGAGGGGTGGAGGGCCAGTCACTCTTCTCAGTCAAAAGAGGTAGACCACAAACACTACAGCTGGTCTATAATAGAAAAAAAAAAATATTAATTCTTGCTTATCTGCTGTCTTACTAAGGAGTTCTGTAACGAAGAGCTCTTAGTTGTCCTGCTTAGGGTTAATCCTATGATCTTAATAAAAGTCAAAAGTCACAGTTGCGACTTTTCCCTGGACTGAAAATGAGCTCTGGTCTGTTTTCAACTATCATGAAAATTCATAGACAAGACAGTGGTCACCCCACTCCCTCCTCCAGATGACCCCTCCTGCTTCAGAAACTGGCTGACAGACAGCCTAGGCCCCAAAGCTGCCATTGCAATCAGCACCCCTGTCTGATTTTTGACATCCCAGTACTCCTTCAATCCTTCTCCAGCTAGGGAGTTAAAATGGCAGTGCCAGTCTCTGCTTTTCCCGGGAGTACACCAGTATGACAACTGAGGAAATAACACTCAAACTTCAGTACCCTCAGAAGTTTTCACTTGGGGACAAACACTGTACTGAACATGTAATTCTGAACCACAAGATTGGCTCCCTGCTGCTTTATTACATCTTTTTAAAACAGGTTTAGAATAGCCTGGGACTTTGCCATTCTCAGACAATATACACTCCAACTCCCTTACTTTGTGTTATTTCAGACAAAAAAACCCAACCCAAACCCAAGCTGTTCCATGAGCAACAAAACTAAAATGAAGCCTGAATTCCTATAACCTTTCCTTGTAACTCTCTCCTCAGTCAGACTAACTCCAGCTCCAGCTCCGTGCATCTTTGCTACTCCCAACAAGCACAGGCAGCATCTGTCTGCAGCTGTGGGTGCCAGAACAGGGTGACGGATGCACGTGCATTGACACAACTGCTACCAAACCAAATGTTGTCCATGCTCTCAGCAGGGAGAGTTAGTTGGGTCACTTGTCTTTAGTTGTTCATCAAACTTCACAAACATCAGACTACTGGCCTTTTTGTCTTCTGTGCCTTACACACATGGTTGAAATCGGTCACAGGTATAAGAGCTACCAGTAGGTTCAGAGAGATGGCATACTCTAGCTCTGGTTCCACAGAAAACAAACCAACCAGCAAACCTAAGCCTAAGTGGCCTCTTGGCCTATCAATTTCTGTTACCAGCAATTCACAAAAGATGTTTTGGTGTGTCCAGGCACCTTCCATCTCCCCTGCCTGATTCAAGAGCACATCAGTTGACCCAAGCCCTGAGTGAAGCTTAAAAACATTCTTCTGGTTCAATAGCCATGTCCTCATCACAGCCATACTCTTCTATTACAGACACTGTATAAGCAAACAACATACTTGGTGCATGCTGCTGCCTTTCCCTTTTGCCTCTCCTTACCTCTAAAATGCCTTAAAACACACACAGGGAGCCAAAAGCAGACCAAACAGCCTATACTCCACTTACATCCCTGTGCTTAGTACTCCACGTTGCCTGGCTCCAGGCCTTTACAAATGCTTTAACAAAGGAACCACAATTGAAGGAATTAAGTGAAATTCAGCCCGTCTGACCTCAGCCTCTGGAGCCCACCTACTTTGCCCCTGTGTAGCAAGGCTGGTTCTGTCATTTCACCTGAAAAGCTGCAGGGCTCAGGAATACAATTTTGATTCATAGTTAAATAAACATTTTCTTAACATCATTAAGACGAGGGATTGGACACCACGGATGTAGCCATTTACTTGTTACCAGAACTGCGGTTTAGGTGAGAGCCCTAAAAATACAGAAACCACCACGTACAATTCCATGATTCAAATTTCTGAGTGTAGCAGAGTCTGGAACTGATTAGAATTTATACCAAATGGCACCGATACTTTTTATATGCATATGGACCCTTTAAAAAAAAATATATTAGTCCTTTTTCAGCCAGCCATTTCTTTGCTACAAAAAATAAAATTGCTGACATGGTAGAACTGAATTCTGCTAGTTTCCTTATGATGCTGCTGCGTTAATGAGAATGAAGTTACTACAGAACTAGTTACACACATTGCAGCTAGGAAAACATTTGATATGTACAGATACTTTCATGTTGGGATGCTATTCAGTGAGAAATTAGCCAATGTTAAATCTATTCAAACTGAGCACTAACATTCCTTGGGAAAAAACAGTCACAGCTGGACAGACCATTTCAATCCAAGAGGCAAAATTGGCAATCATGACAAATATTCAGCTAGTCAGTGGCAGCTGACATATGCAAATAAGATCCTGACTAAGAGAAGTCCTAAAATGCTAAAGGCACCAAAATGGTTGTCATGACCTATTAGTTCCCAGAGATCCTCACCCTCCTGGGGGTTTGAATCGGAGTTTTGTGTTTCTCACTGACCCTTGAGTGACGTCCATATGACAGAAGGGCTCCTGGTTTTGGCTCTCTTTCCTAACTTCTCAAAAGGAAAGGTGACAGACCCAGTTAAAGTGTATCACGGGCCTGATCTGGCCAGCAATTGAACCACACTGCATTCCTTCAAAGTGCACAGCAAATTTAAAAACCCCCACTGCTGCCTCAAGAAGAGGCAGTATTGTTCTTTTAATAATGCCACCCACTTTGAAGAGTGGTTTGTACTTGCTGGGGACTCTGCTAACACCAAGCAGGCCAAGGGAGCTATTAAGGAGCAATTCAGGCAAAGAAGAGGGGAATTGCTGTGTGTCCCAGAGGCTACTGCTCACTTCTGAAATCATTATTTGGTATTTATATAGCTTTTTCTATCAGATCTGAAATTCACCTAGGGACGCTAAGTGGTGTGTCCAACAAAAGAAGCAGAATAACTAAGAGTGAGTGAATTAGGAAAACCAGCCATTTGCTGAAGGCTTCCCAATGAGTGATGATGTCAGGCTGCGAGACAGACACAGTGTTCTTTAGGAAAATGCCAAGGTCTGGGCTACAGTCACTGCATCTGCCTGCAGGAACAACCTAGCACAGCAGGAGAGCTACAAAATCTGGACCCTCTCGCGGCACCACCTCCACAGCTAGCACAGGCTGTGTTTGCACACCAAGCTGTGAAAGACCTCGAACCCCACCATCATCCCATCCCTGCCAACCTTTACCATTTGAGCACCCATGTACCAAAAAGAGAAAGTGTGTTGAAACAGGATTAACCTGTGATGACTTGCATTAATAAGTGATTTTACTATCTGTGCCCCAGCAGCTGAACAACCTCACTGAAGTTTGAAGTTTGCCCTGCCCTAAGCAGGGGATTGAACTAGGGGCCTCCGGTGGTTCCTTCCAAGCTACATATTTTCCAGGACAGGAGGCTGTGACCTGACACATCAGCCTCTGCTCCCTATCCTTATATGAGACAGGGAACCTGATAGAGGGCCATGACCCCTTCCCCTTCTTGTCCTGCACCTGAGCAGGTGCCAGGAGTATGCCTTTTACTTTGGAGAAAACAGAAAATCAACCACCTTGGCCTGTCTCAGGAGAATCCCATCCAGAAGGAGCATTATGCAGAATGTGGACATGTTGACCAGTATGTTCTTGAAGAGTTAAGTGGCAACCTTAGATAAAAGGGAAATTCTGCAGTAAAGTTTTTGCCCTGACAAAAGACACAGAGGAGGGAAGAAATTAGGGTATTCTTTTATATTTCGTTCTCTACTGACTCTCCCTTCCTCTCAAGTCATGCTTTGCCACACACTGCTTTCCATTAGCTCTGAATCAAGGGGGATTGAGAGGATACTGTTAGCCAGCATGGAAAATTTCTATGTGACAATTTCAGCATCCTCTCCAATCCCTATCTACTCACACTGCCAAGATCCATTCTGGGCTGGATTTTTCCAAAGCACTCCATATTGATTGAAACCTGTGGCACCTCCACGGATTCCAGTGGGAGCAGAACAAAGGCTGTGCCAAGCTCTTTTGAAAAATCCCACCATGTGTATTTAATGAGGAATGTCTCTGGCAGAGAAGTTTTGAGTACAGCTAAGCAGATTTTTTTATTTCTTTCACACTAAAAGTTTAATCTCTGCCACTACTAATCCAGGAGGTAACTGCCTGGAAGGGTGGGTAGGACCTGTTCCAAAATCCTCAGCAGGATACAGTCTGTTTCCATCTAAAACTGACTTAAACTTTCCTGTCATCTAAATGGTCCCTGTCACTTTGTGAGTGAGGATTCACACTTCTCCTTCCTGCTGCAGGCAGCCATCCAGCTCAGCTCCGTCTACAAGGGCATTCCCCACTTCCTGTCCCATTGGATACCCTTTTCCAGGGCCAGTCCTCACTGCAGTCCTGCTTCTGCTTTTCGCCTCCAGCACACCCTGTCATTTGCTTATGACCCAAAGCCTCAGCATCCCCTGCACCCATTCCTTCGTGTTCATTGGCAGTGGATGCTACAAAGTAGTTTTCAGTCTCTAAATACAGATTTGGCATGTGGTGAAACTGATAGCTACCATCCGGTACTTAGAAAAATCTTCTGCCAAGGTAAACCGATCACATCCGTCACAGCAGTCTCTCTCCTCACAGAAATAGAAGGCAACACCACCAAGTCAACTTTGTATTCTTCCCAAAACTAGCCAGAGAGATGTGATATGTTCATTTTCCTTCTTTTACCATAAGCAAGAAATTTCAAGTATGCTTTTAGCAATGAATGTATTCTTCTTTGGCCTGAGCATCACCAGCTGAGCTGAACACAAACATGGAATAAGGAAGTTTCAAAAATAAAACAGGAAAGGGAAATCCTTTGATTTGCACAACAGTGAGCTGAATGAACATGGACTTTTCATTCACATTTGCTCATGCTGAATGTCATTTTTCCCAAAAACTAAATAAAAATTCCCTTAAACTGAAAAGAAAAGAAAAAATAAAAAAGGAACTACATTAACTATATTACCCACTGCAATGTTAGTACATTTCAGCACACTGAATATAAAGCAAAGCAGATGATAGGGAGCTTTTGAGAGTTTCAGTATTAAATGAAACAATTACAGACATATTTATTAATTTCACATTTGGTAACAGTTCTGGTATTGGGTTATTCCACCAGAAGGCAGTAATAACTATTTTTAGCCAAGTTGGCCCTTACTTCATCCAGTAAAACTTGGTTTCTGTGTGAGTGTTTACTAAAAACACTACATCTACCACATACTAGACCTAACAAAACACTTGCAAATGTGTACAGCAAAGGAGGCTGTCTAGGAAAATCTAGCACTATAGGTATTTTCCCTGTCTAAACACCTAACTCAAAACAGTTCCAAGAGATTCAGCAGCACACAGGGCTCAAGGGCAAGGACCCTGAGCAAGAGCTCCTTGCACATGGTCTACCAGCCTCCAGGGCAGACCAAACAAAAAGTCCCTGCAGCAGCTCTCTCTCACTATGATTCCCTTATACTTCTAATGTCTCTGGTTTAGTTCTCTGTGATTTCCACTGTCATCTCTTCATTCTTCTGCACAAGTGCAACTTGTTAATATCACTGTATTAACATTTTCCCACCTTATTTGCGTGCAACTCCACTGACTTCAGTGACTCACACAGGGAGTAACTGTGCTCCCAATATATAAAGAACCACAGCACTTTTCTAGCACTTCAAAATGTTAAAAAGTAAAACAATTCACTGTGAGGAATTAAGTGTTTAAAACCTTTTGAAAGAGATCCAGCAATTCTGGATAAATTTGCTAATTACACTTTTTTTTTCTGTTTCAAAACAAGTAGTATCTCACTCAATCCTTCCAACTCTCCTGTCGGCAACATGAAACACGAACTAAAATGGCAAATACTTAAGAGTCAAACCTAACTTTTTTAAACTCTAGGTTTTGGGGTTTAAGTTATGTAAGGCATTTTATTGTAGGATCATAAATGGGATGAAGTATCAGCAGCTTGCAAAATTTATTAATTTTATAATTAATACGTATTAACAAAAATTAACAGAATTGTCCCATTGCACAACCAGCAGAAGACGGGAATCCAGCACCAACTGTTCAACAACTGGACAGAAATATAAGCAAATATCATAAAGACCTGGAGACACAGTACAAGAGATTAAGCCCTTACAATTTGTTTGGGCTGAAAACTGGAGAAAAGAGGGGAGTCTGCAGTTCACGAGTTTTAACAGTAAAGATACTTTTTCTCCTGCGTTTGTCACTAGAGGTCAGCACAGCATCTGAAGTGCCACATTGTTTACATTTAAGGAATGATAAGAAAATCCACAACTCTTAGAGGGAAACAGTGGTCTTAAGGAACACCTCCAAGCAAACAAATCTGTGTTTCTGCAATGGGAGAAATGTGAAACATGAAGCCTCAGAAAAAGAACACAGTAGCTACCAAAAAGCCTGAACTCAAAATCGGAGTAAAAGCATGCTAAAAATTTAAAGGTTCCCACAGAGCAATTAGTGTCTAACAGTAGCTGTTTTTAAAACACCCATTAGCCTAAGGTAAAAGCTGTCACCTAAAAAGCCCAGCTGAGGACTTTTCCTGATGCATGAGAAATAAACTATTTACTCTCCCTGCACAACAAAATTCCTACCCCAGGCTGTGAGCAGCTGGTCTAGCCCATGTAAAGCTACCTCAACACATGCATGTCAAGCAGATAGGGAAAGCATTAACTGCACTGGAAGAATTCCTAGGAATGCAGGGGAAAAAACACCCACAAACAGACACTCATCTTCCCAACACAACAGAACAAATATCCACTGTGTGATCCTTGTCCCTTTGAAGTCACTGCAGAAACCTCACGCCTAGGGAGCCTCACTGCACAGGCTGCTATTCCTGTCCCCTGCGGCCTCTGGCAGCCAGGAGGTGACATGCTATCACAGCACCTGACAGGAACCGTGAAGGAGCAACTTTTCCTCTTCCTTTTAGAAAAGGAGACTGCGGCAGTCAGCTGCTCTCGAGACAGGTGCAGGCAACAGAGATTTGGCACTGAAGAGATGTCACCTTGTGACACAGCAAATCAGTCGCCTCCCCTCCCAGTGCATGTGCCAGAAAAGGGGTCCGTGTTCCGGTAGGATTTATGGTGTTCAATTCACCACTCCAGCAGAAGGGCACATTTGTCAGTATGATCCAGACTTCAACAGAGAACCGTGTAGCTGTCCCCCAAAAAAGCCATTTAGTACAGACTACCCTACTTCAAATGGCAGCAAAGGAGCTCGGATGACAGTGTCTTACAGAAACCGACAAAACAACGTTAAGCACAACTTAACCTGGCTCCCCTGTTCTGGCAGATACAGGAAAACACCACCTTGAAATCCAGAAATGTTTGGTCAGCAAATGGAAGCCCCTTGGAAAAGCAGCAAGGAAAACTACAGGAGAATAAATTCACACTGACATATGGAGAAAGTAACTCATTTTGGTCAATGAATTATAGCAAGGGAAAACTAGTGTAAATGCGAACCTAACTGCATCAGCCCAACAAAAAGCAGAGGGAATTTAGCCATTTAAAAATATTTTCTTTCCTTATCTACACCTGGCTATGAAGGATAAGTTAAATGGTTTTGCTCAGCTTGTAGCAACCATGAAAAAGTTAACAGATTCCTGTAGGGAAGCCCTTTTTTTTTGCTAGAGATCCATTATCTGGAAAACACATTATTGTTCTTTTATTATTACATTACACACAAAGGAGGAAACAATTTGTGACTGCTGTATGTTTTCTCACTTTTTTTTCTTGGAAATTTCAATTCTAAAAGATACACATTAAAATAAATACAAGAATAGAAAACATCAAACATCTGAAGGCTGAAGTGCAGGATTGTAATGCCTGAGGTCTTCTGTCCATTATTAACACCTTTGAGTCATAGTGCATGGGAGTGAAAAATGGGCAACTTGTTATGCCAAGTGCTGTAAAAAAGTTTTCTCTCATCGGAGGTATAAAATGAAAAAACAAGATGGATAAAGGTGGAAAAAGTATACAAGGAAATAATGAGATAATACCGGTAATAGTGAGAGCAGCTGCCCACCCTATACAAACAAGGGATGCAGCTGGCAATGGGGACTTCTGACATGGCATCCTGAGCAGCTAGAAGAGCAGAGAAATCACCCACAAAGGTGGCCAGCATGAGAAGATGAACTTGTTGGACATAATTTCTGACAATTCAAGAACCTGTTGAAATTTTAAGTAGCCCCTTTTACCTTCCCAGAACAAAACACCACCTGCAGCAACAGTGTTGGAGGACAGTGGGACAAGGGAGAGTTTTGCAGAAGAACAGTGAGGTTATGTTGTAGTTGTTTATAGAAACTTCTCCCAAGTGGGGAGAAAACACAAGAGTGCTTGCACACAAACTTTACAAAAGGGAACATAAGATGAAATCGTGAGCTGGCTGGAAGCAAAGATCAACTCTGCTAGACTAACTTATACGCACCCTAAGCAGGACAGCAGTAGAATGAAAAGAACCTTGAATACAAAGATGTGACTGAAAAGGGAATAGGAGACAAGTAAAATACAAGGCAGAAAAAAGATGAAAAACAGAAACAACAAACAGAATAAGCTTTCCAGATAGAAGTATTACTTCCTGCAGGACCTTTGGCAAGTTATTCTATTTCTTCATCAATACCGTGGAGATAATGTTTCCTGCTGTCACTGTCTCCCTAAAAGCTTTAAACTCCTGGTTGTTTGTACAGAAATCAATCACAGGGAAGAGATGGGGATGTACAGAAGGTCTGGGCCTTAAGAACCTTTAACATTTTGTAAACGAAGCTTTAACTTTAATCTTCACCATTATGCTGCTCTGAAGTTTAATGCATGTTCTTCATTTAAGATACAGAGAAAAAAAATATATGTGTTTTGGTAAGCAAGAAGGTGAAAAACAAATTAGTCTTCTATTCATGGTCTCCCTTCATTACCACACAACCAATCTAAAACACACAGAGATAGTTTATGGCATGAGGGATTACAGACCACAACTGTATTAACCTCATGAAGCCACAAACACACAGGGCAAACAACCACCACATCATCTTCTACGTGCATTATGTTGTCTCACAGCTTGAGTCTGACCTGCGGTTTTCCCTGACTTCTTTTTTTTAAGATCACAATGAACTGCTCTTCAGCTTGCCCCACAGCTGTAAGGGGCAGATCTGTTGGGATATTTCTATGTTTTGATGATTTGCTTGAGTGGCAAGGGGAGGAAAACAACGTATTTTCTATACAGTGACTACAAGCCACAATTTGGAAGGCCCTTAAACTGACAGCTCCACAGCTGCTATAAAGTGGCACAGATCCATTAAAACCAATTGGCCAGATTCCCCAGACAGCTCAAATCAGTGTCGCTCCACTGAAGCTGATGAAGCAACACCAATTTGTACAAGTTAGGGATCTGGCCCATGGCCTGAATCGAAGTCCAGAAAGACCATTTGGGTTTAACAGGATCAGAAATCAAAAGGAAAGTCTGTGTCCTTATAATTTACTCAATACTACTGAGACAAGTGATTTCTATGGTGTTAAATCAGACAGACTAAACAAAAGCTATTAGAGATAAAAAAACGTTTATTGTTTCTTCCTCAGTATAGCTTTACCAGGGAAAGTTACGTCATTTCTTGCAAGACATTCCATGAGGCAATGAAATGTGAAGACAAGGAGACAACCGCAGAGAGAAGAGGTACAGGAATAACACTATAAAGAATTCAAGCTATTTAATGAATTATAGGCATGACAAACTAGAGTATGCTGCCCTGCTCATGCCGACTTTATGTCAAACCCATTCCCACTGATGTCAGGGGAAAGCGTGGTGTAACATAATGCTGCTCAGCAGCACAAGGGAAGGACAGCATAAAAGCAGAGGAGAAGGCTCAGGTAGTTCAGCTTTTTATTTTTGAAGCTGTTCTGAAAAACTTCCATATTCAAATTTCACGGGAATTTGGATACCATTTTTACCATTCTAATTGTGAAAAGCCAGACGCAGAGCTAGAACTAATTCAGTAATCAGCACTAGGGGGAAACCATATAAAAGTATCAAGATTCATGTTTTGTGGCTCATTGGTAGAAATCAAAAGGCAGTGTTTTGTCATGCTGCCATGGAATGGGTCAGTCTAAGTTTTCTGCGGTGAAGAATTCACGATTGTCTCTACAGGAACAAGCTGACTCTGCACACAGGAACTCACTGAAAAGAGTTTGCTTACATCCTAACACATGCATGTATTTTCAGGGCACAGAGTGTAAATGAACTGTGAAGACAAGATGCTTTAAATTCCAGGGGACCAAAAACATTCCTAAGTTCTGGACACCCCAGTGTTCCACTGCATCTGCTCTCACAGCCACTGTTTGTCCTAGAGGTTAATGCATAAGAAAGATGAGTAAAAATTGACCTGTCAGAGAAAATGCATGTCTTTTGCTCTGACACAGAAAAATTTAACTGTACCTTACAAGCACCTACCCTCAACCATGCTTTCTCACCCTGCTCTGAGCTCTCTTGTGGCTCCACCAGTTATGTGATCTACCACTGAAGGAAACTCTGAAGTGGAAATTCTGAAGACCTCTCTCAAGACAGACTCAGTCTCCTCACGACTGCAAGGGTAAAGTGGGAATGAAAAATATTTGCACACTGGGTGAGAATTTCTTCTGGTGTGCAAAGTTGGAGTGACACAGAAGATAAATCCTGCTTAAACCTTGCATTCTATTTTTAATGTTTGGAAATGTTTTTCATGACCTTGAGAAAAGATACGTGTGTTTGAAAGAAAGGCTACCAGCAAAATCAGTGCAAGCAGGCTGCTGTAGTTGGGCTCTACTGGCACCAAGCTGACACAGGGCAAGCAGCTATTCAAGACTAAGCCTCTCTGGGGCTCTGGCAGCGCTTGGTGCTAACTGCACCAGTGTACAGAGAACGTGTG
The DNA here is from genome assembly GCA_009806455.1 of Tetrax tetrax. Classification (NCBI taxonomy): domain Eukaryota; kingdom Metazoa; phylum Chordata; class Aves; order Otidiformes; family Otididae; genus Tetrax; species Tetrax tetrax. Next base: position 331,892 of record WHYT01015852.1, read on the forward strand.
ATGCAAATTCAAGTCTGTAACCACTAGCAACTCATTGAGCAGATTTAAGATTTAAACCAAACTACATATGCACAAGTGAAATACTGCTAAGCAGCTTTGTATTTCACTGCTGTTATATTGTGGAAATCAACTTTGCAGAAACAGGGTTAGTTAAGCCTATTCCACAGTTGTTCCATTCATGAATTCAATAAACTTCTATACATTGTCAGTCCTTCAGCCTTAGTCTAAAGTCTGAAAGAGCCAGAAAGACTGCAGCTTGCCTTCAGTTGTCTCCATGACAGAATCTTCTCAGGTAAAACTGGTTATGTGCTTCAGCTGAAGTCAGTATTTGATCCACTGTTCACTACAAAAAAATTCTGTATCTCTTTATCAGATTTGTAGTATGGGATCTGCAAAAATCAACATCTTCCTAAGATTTTAAATCTGTCTGCTAATTACCAATGTTTACACAAGAAAAAAAATATCATAAATATTGTAACTTTCAGGCCCTTCTTTAAATTAAATTATTGATTTTGAGAGGAGTTTTGCTTGGAGCATTCAATTTTGTTTTAACTTTACAAATAAAGTACTTTCAAGGAAAACCTTGGTCTTGAGTTATTATTAATTTTCAAGAAATCAACAAAATGTTTATTCACCCATCACTTGTACGTCTCTTCTTTTTTTATAAACAGTCACATTCTTGTCATGAGAAACAGGATCTTTGCAAAGTTCTCAACAAGGCAGCCTCTTTCCTGAAGATGCTCTTGATTTGTATAAACACTGCTCTACCATCATAAGGTCTACCTAAAGTTAGCACAGATTTGTGAATTCATACATAAAACACCATACTAGCTAACCATCACGATCATTGCCTGCATAATATGACTGAAACAAAAGGTTTAACGTTTTCCAAATTCCTCAAATGCCACAGGTACTTAACTCTCAGCACTTTCAGCAGCACTCATATGTGTGTATTTCACATACAAATCTTAAACAGAAGGAAAATTACTTGTGCACATAGCAACACCTTTTAAATCTCTACCTTCCCACTAAAATAATCACCAACCCCAAACCATGCATTACAGTCTTAACTACCTTCAACAAGCACGTTGCTTTTTTAACATTCAGCTACCACTGTAAAGGCCAGCAGAACACTTTTTTACAGCAATTTACCTAACTTGTATAAATAGAAGGAAAGGCATGTACCTCAGACAGCAGAAAAAGTGGGAATAGGGAGAAGAGATAAAGAGCCATGTAAGTACATTACTATGTTATCATCTTAATTGAGTGTAATATGAAAATGGTTATTTTTAAAATTTTTTTTTAGCCTTGGAAGCTTGGTATGTCTTTTTAAAACCACTACACTGAAAATAATTAAAACTGGAAAGCTTCTGATAAAAAAAAATGACCCAAAGCCCGTCAAAATCATTCTTTCTCTAAAATTAAGTCATAAAAAGTATTTGAGGATTTTAACATAGTTGCTATTGAAGAGATATAGCTGCACAGCCCTCCTCATTGAATACACGCACAATTCTGTTTCCCTGCATATAAATGCACATAAGTTTGCTTAAACACTTCCAACCTCTGTCTCTGGCTTGAAGCTGCAGCGTAAGGTTCCCTGAGGAAGAAAGTACCCAGATGAAATGAGGATTCCCAGGCTTTAACACCATTCTTAAGCACGCAAGATCTGCATCTCCTATAACACATATTTTGCCATCCTAAACACGGTAAGGCATCTTTGTCCTCTTTTCTAAGCCAAAGAAAATCTTTGTTCCAGTTCTCCAGTCTCAAACAATTTCAAAGATTTAATCAAAATTAAACACTTAAGGGGAATGGTAATTACTCAAGAGACTAAGGTCAAAAGCCCTAGTGTGACTATTCCTCCTCATCTTTTTGTAGAGTACAAAAGATGACACCCTAGCATGTTTTTGCTCTCCTCACGCAAGAGAACTGTGTCTGCAGAGCAATCTTTATCAAATCTTTTACTTATAATGGCGGGGGAAGGCAAAAACCCCTAAGATCTTTCCTTTGTTTAAATGCATTTCCTGCCTTCCTTACTGTTACAGACTGTGTTGTGGCAGGCCTATTTATAGTCCAAAGAAAGGAAAAAGCACCACTGGAGGCAGGAAAACTAAGTTGGGAAAGAATAGAAGGAAGTGTGGCTGCCATTTAGCCAAACAATCTAGAACTAATTGAGCTCAAAAGAGCCCCAGCCTCAGTGAAGCTGCTGGGAGTGAACAGAGCACAATCCTGCTTCTCTCTCCAGGGCCTTGCCAGGGCTGCTGATTGTGAGAGTCATGCACAGGACACTGCCGGGCAGCAAATAATCTCAGCATCTCAACACCGGGAGAAAATTCTTTAAAAAAAGGAGTGTGCTGAAAGTTAAATACCTATCAAATTAAGGTAAGTGCCTCCTTCTGGCATTTCTGCTTGCTACATTCTCCCTGGCTTTTCAGATGTGGCCAGACTGGTAAATGAAAACAGAATGAGCTTTGGAAAAAGAACTGTTCTGAATTTTAGATTAAGGTTTGGCAGGATGTCTGATTTTTAGATAAAGAAATTTAATTCAGTTATGGATTTTTCAGAACTTTCCTTAAGCAAAAGAATCCTTTACCACATATTCATAAGATAACTTTGTTGTTTTCCTCACCTGTGTCATGTTCATTATAATCTGCAATTAAGTACTAGAGAAATGTTGATGGTAACTATATGTTCTAAAGAAAAATAATGAAATCAGGTCTGCATTAGGTTAAATATTTTGATTTAGAGACAAAGGGAAGGAGAAGTGTATGTAATATATTTATACAATAAATGTGTTAAATTAGAATATATAAACATATCAAAATGTATATAACTTATAACTGACATTTTGTGAGGATTTAGTCAGGTACCCATGAGGTACATTTGAAGGTAGAAACTTAGGCAAAATTAAAGCACCTGAAAGTTTCTATGGTTTTAGAATTTACTGTGGCAGGTAGTTTGTGTGTGTGTGTGTTCATGCATGTGCATAAAAATATACTATGTATGGATATCAATATACATTATTCATTGTGGTTTTGCATTGCAATACCATGTAGTTGCCATTCTGAGGTCTACTTTAAACTGACAGTAAAACGTGAGTGGAAATTTTTAATCTGCTTATTTTTAGATTGCATACACAGAGATATACTATCATGACTCCATGTGTAAAAAGCTCTATTTTAGGACATACCAGTGTACAGACCATATTAATTCACTGAATTAGCATCAACAAGACAGAATTTTAAGAGAGAAAAATGAAAAGTTACTTTAAGATTGTATTGGATTTCTTTGATTTCCAACATGTCCTTTGCTCTTCTAACAAAGGAAATGCTCTGAAGGCAGGAGGATAGAAGCTGTATAACACTAGATTCAGGATTTCATAATGTCATTTTCAACTTCTTGGAATGATCTATGGGAATAACCTTTGTATTAGTCCCACTTGTGTTAACACATCACCTCTATGCATATGCCATTCAGATTATTCACTTGTTATTCAGATGTTTCTTAGGATTAGTGGTTTATTGTAAAAAGTTGCTGGTGAGTAAAAAGGAAGTGTGATGTGTTGTTATTCTACTGTATCCCTGCATGATGCTATTATGTTTAGAGTCTGTTATTGTGAAGATAGCAAGGCAGGATGTCATCCATGTAGGTGAAAAGCTGCGATAGGACAATTGTAAACAGCAGCAGTCAGCTGAAAATCTGATCCAGGGAGGTGCCAAGCAGCAATTCCAAAGAAGCAGATGTTAGTCAATCCTCATCAAAAGGATCAGGCTTTTCTTTGTCTGATTTCAAAGTACTCAATTATTTATAGTAACTCTAATTTCAAAGAGGTTATAAGCCTAGTCGTATGAAAAATAAAACACCTGTAATGGAAGTAAAAATAGAAGCCTGTGCAGATATTTGCAAGAGAAAGCTCTTTAGACTGCAATTTGAGTAACTAGCATAGCATGCTCTCATTCAGGTAACGTTCCTTGTCAATTTCAGTAACTGATTCTCCTGCACAAAGACCGAGCAGAAACTCCCCCCACACCCCCAGAAAAGGCTTTTAATTAAAAAAATGTAAGATTAAACTGTGTAACCACCATTACACTAGATAAGCTTTTGTAAAACTCATAGGATGGAGGGGGGGAATGGAGGCAAATCTGTGGAAAAATACTGACCCAAGCAAAGAAGCATTGCAACTTCTGCTGCAAATGAAAAAAAAAAAACAAATGCAACTATTTCCATGACATGTCAGTTGCATAGCTATTGCAATACAACTGAACAGCAAACACAGGATCATTCAGATTTATTCAGGTGTGCAACACTCACTACAACATTATTTTAAAGTTCAATATCACTGCCTGAATGTGGCAAAACAAAGGCCATTGGTTAGCTGTAAAGAGAAGATAATTTGCAAATCAGCCGGTTCCAATGTAATTATATAGGAAGAGGTGATAAAATAATGTACTGAGGCACTTTTGCATTTATCTGTGGAAAATATATTATAGATGGTACGCAGAAATTGCCTAATTAATACTTTTTAAAAAATTTATATCCTTAATGAAGAATTAACAGTACAAATTCTGATGAGAGGGACAGGTGCAAACCCACTGAAGCCATGGGAGTTGCTCACACCACTGAGAACGGAGTTTTTTGTTCTGAAGATAAGGACAACCTACTCCACTGGCTACCCAACTGGCTTCTGTTTCTTTATAGTATGCTGTATGGGGAACATGACAGGAGCTTGAAGCTACCCCGCTCTTTCTTCTATTCCTTCTCCCATTTTAGGACAGGTTCAAAGCAACTCAGAATCGGGGAAAATGTGTCAGTAGTACAGCTAGCGGTGCTCAGAACATACTATGCTGTTTACAAATAAGTTAGACTGCCTTTAGTTAGTCGACTAGGAAGTTAACTTGACTTAGAAATTGCTGTTAGGCTTTCTGTCGTCAAGAACTTAAGGCCAGGGTTTTCAAGCTCTGTAACTGTGAGAGTTAGTAACCCTAGTTTAAAAAATGGAAACTGCCTTATGTAGTCACATAATCGCAGAAGTAGCAGTTTTAGGGGAATAAAACACACACACATAAAAAGATATGTTTCAAAATTGCAAGAGTTCACAAGTTCATGAGTTCAGAGTTTGCAAACTGAGAGTTGTTTCCTGAAGATACAATCATTCCAGAAGGCTTCAGAATTAAATTGACACCCCTGCACCTTATAAAATCTTACTACCTGCTAGAGTCTAACTACTCTGCAGGAGATTATTTATGTATAAACACTGTTGAGTGTTCACAAGTACTAACAGAGTTACAATTATTAGGACTCCAAGCTGAAAATTAAACAGGAGAATAGAATATAGAAGCCAGTAAGCCAGCTTCATTGGGGGCCCAACTTAAATGCCTCTATGCAAATACATGCAGCATGGGGAATAAACATGAGGAGTTAGGGATGTGCGCACTCCTGCAGAGCTATGATCCTACTGGCATCACAGAGACATGGTGAGATGGCTCCTATAACTGGAGTGTTGGAATGGAGGGACACAGGAAGGGAAGGCAGGGGTGTTGCCCTCTATGTCAATGACCAGCTGGAGTGCATGGAGCTCTGCCTGGGGATGGATGAGGAGCCAACTGAGAGTTTATGGGTCAGGACCTAAGGGGAGGGCAGGGACAGGTGACACTATAGTGGAAGTCTGATATAGGCCATCCAACCCGGAAGATCGAGTTGATGAGGCCCTCCATAGACAGACAGGAGCAGCCTCACAGTCACAAGCCCTGGTCCTCACGGGGAACTTCAACCACCCTGATGACTGTTGGAGGGACAACAGACCAGGGCACAAGCAATCCAAGAGGTTCCTGGAATGCACTGGTGATAACTTCCTTCTCAAAGTTACAGAGGAGCCAATGAGCGGGGGTGCTATGGTAGACCTTGTTCTCACCAGCAAGGAGGGGCTGGTGGGGAACATGAAGCTCAAGGGCAGCCTTAGCTGCAGTGACCATGAAATAGTGGAGTTCAGGATCCTTACAGCAGTGGGGAGGATGCACAACAAGCTCAACACCCTGGACTTCAGGAGAGTAGACTTTGACCTCTTCAGAGAATTGTTTGGTAGAGTACCATGGGACAAAGCCCTGGAGGGAAGAGGGGCCCAAGAAAGCTGATTAATATTCAAGGATCACCTCCTCCAAGCTCATGTGCGATGCCTCCCAACAAAGAGGAAGCCAGGCAAAAATGCCAGGAGGCCTGCATGGATGAACAAGGAGCTCCTGGACAAACTCAAACACAAAAAGGAAGCCTACAGAGGGTGGAAACAAGGACAGGTAGCCTGCAAGGAATATAGAGAAATTGTCCAAGCAGCCAGGGATCAGGTTAGGAAAGCTAAAGCTCTGATAGGGGGCCTCTAAGAAAGATGGGAACAAACTTTTTAACAGGGCCTGTAGCGATAGGACAAGGGATAATGGTTTTAAACTAAAAGAGGGTAGATTTAGAGTAGACATAAGGACTTTTTTTTTTTTTTTTTACACAATGAGGGTGGTGAAGCACTGGCATAGGTTGCCCAGAGAGGTGGTGGATGCCCCATCCCTGGAAACATTGAAGATCAGGCTGGACGGGCCTCTGAGCAACCTGATCTGGTTGGAGATGTCCCTGCTCTCTGCAGGGGGGTTGGACAAGATGGCCTTTAAAGGTCCCTTCCAACCCAAAACATTCTATGATTCTATGAAGTGGAGGTTCCCATGCTTTCTACCCTGCCATTATTTTGCCAGGAGATATAGAGAAGTCTAGGGTTGTCAAATAAATACTTCAGTCAACTGTCACCACTGTGTGGACAGACGGGTTTCTGGTTCCAGGAAAGCTGACTGACTTAAAGAAAAATCCCATGACTTAAAAAATAATGCACTTCAGAAAATGGACAAACCATTACATGCTTCCATGCAAGGCTAACTCAGGATTTATTATTCCTCATGCAATTGCTCCAGTGTATTAAGTATCTTAATGTCTCCCTAAGCTCCTATTCCTCTATACCAGACACTCTTACAAGGGAGCTTTGTGTTCCAAGTCACAATCAAGACCACTAGCATTACAGGAAAAAAAGAGCAGAGACTTAGAAGTACCAGTGTGTCTGTTTGGGGCAGTCAAGGCAAGATTTTTTGGAGAACACATGCACAGTCCACAGTAGTCTTACTCAAAAAGCAGAACTAAGGGAGAGGGAACATAAAAAGAAACCCAGCTAAAACACATTAAGAAATCAAAGTTCAATATCGGACAGCATCAAAATAGTTCTACAAAAAGAAGCAGCTAGTCAACACTTACAACAGAAATGTCAGTGCTAAAAAAATAAATTTCTTTGATAATAGCCAAAAAACTCAGCTTATAACTATGTGCTGAATAACATCCTGACTCGTGCAAATGTTTATACAGGTGCTTAAATTTAAGCATATGAGTAGTCCCATTGATGTAAAGCGAAATTATTTCAACAGGCTGATAAATTTTAAAGCTAGGCAGAGTGATTAGATCATCTAGTCTGACTTCAAACACAGTATGCTAATTTTACCATTCCTCTTGTCTGAAACCCAAAAGCTTGCCTGCTTACAACAGAGTATATGGATATGGTATGTTCAAGATAAAAAGTTTAAGGGGAAGATCATGATGTTCTACATGCATGAGTAGCAACTCACTACAGTGAGAACTGTTCAAGTTGACACAAATCTCTTAGCTCAAACAGGAAATAAATGTTTAACAGGCTTTGTACTAACTTATTGCACAAGGGTGAAGGTAAATGTGTGTATGGAATGGACTGTTTCTCCCAGAAGTCTACGTGCCATCCGAAAAAGCCATTAACTTTACTTTGGTTGCTTTCCTACTCTTTTAGTGGACTAGAGAAGTACTGTTGCACAAGAAAGGATGAATGAAAAAGCTGCTTTACAAGTCAATCTTCATGCCAAAGTGCAGCTACATGTTTTGCCTTTGGTCCTCTCATTTCCCACAAAGCATGTGCAAAGGGTGGTACAAAATAAGGAGCCACTGTTCAGGAGCAGATGAGACATAGAAGTGTTAACCAGAGACATACAGCAAAAGTGAAATTATAAAATCTCTTAGCGCCACTTGAACATACATAGGCAGTTTAAAAAGACTTATTATTTGAACAAAAGACGAGAAAAAGTGGGCGATTTGACTTGGGGCCTCTTTTACAAGGATTGGTAACAGTGGATTTATATTACATGAACATACACAACAGCAGAACAATGCTATGGAGGGATACAACATAAGGTCATAACAAAAAACAAAGGGAGGGGGAACAAGAAAGACTGTCTTTGAGTACAAGTCTACCTTGCCCACAATTAATATTCTGTTCCTAGGATTCAAAGATCCTTTGACTACAAAGGATCTCCTACATTGCAGCAGAACAGAGGAGCTGGAATGTGCAGCCTCCAGGGCTTCTTTGAAAACACAGCTAGGGGAAATGTGATGGCCAGTGCTTTACGCAACTAAGAGCCTAAAAACGCTGAAGTTTATATATGTCCCAGGTGACTGTATTCACAGAACACCTAGAATAAAGCAAAATTCCACCATATGACATAGTATTACCAATGCTTGTTCATAGCAAAATTTAATCAAAAATACAACAGGACACACTAACTAAAGACTCCTCCAAGATGCCACACAGGCATCTTCATGACTTGGGTTAGCATAAAAATATATGTTGGCTGTGAGAAGTATTCTTGTCTTTATCTTCTTATTTGCATTGAGTTTCAGGGTTGGCAATCTCCTTGTTACTTAGCACAGTACTTCCCCAAGAAGCAGCGTTATGCATACAGAGACCTGGGCCCCAAGGAGCTCTGGCACACAAAAATATTAAATGTTGTGACTACAATAAGCAAATATCCTCACAACTAATGAGCGTGGAAGCAATAGCCTCTCTCTTGTCTTTGCACTGGGCACTTCATAGAGTACATAGAAGGCATAGATGGATCCAAATTCACTCATCTGACAGTAAGTTTGGAAGCATGGACCCCAAGATGTTTGCACGCAATGCAGCAGAGCTCAAATAGGCTGCTGGATAACATAGCCTGACTGATAAACATGCCGTGTGTTGGACTTAGCGGAGACCCCGCCTGCCAGTTCTGGTAGGTTAAGCACTTGTGAGCCATGCCTCATTTTACAGTGCAAGCACAAGCTTGAAGAGCTACAGTTTACAAGGGAGCAGTGCGCTATTTTTTAGTATTTTGACAGAAACTGTTAAAAGAAAAAAAAAAATTGTTCAGGTCCTTTTCTAAGGAAAGGAAGGGAACAGGTCTGCTTTTTGTTCTTTTCTGAGTCTGTTACTAGACTTCATCGTTTCAGCTGTACAGTCAATGCAAATGGACTATGTCAAGCAGCAGGGTGGGATGTCTGTTCCAGCTCTGGGTATTGCTTCCGGTTGATACTCAGATACTCAATATTAGCTTATGCTGCCTCACTGAGAAGAGACTGAGTTACCAAACCAAGAACCACTGTGGCATCAGTGGTGGCAAAATTAACATAACAGTAAAAACATTTTTTACTACTTACGTATAACAAAAAAGGGGTAGGATAACGTTCTCTCTGATGTACGTTTTGAATGAAAGGCATACTTGGAGATAATTTCTATAAGCCAAAGCTGAAAGTAATTGAACATAGAGTAGGAGAGACAAGTAAAATACAAAAGTCCCAGGAAGCCAGGTACTTTCTGTAAAACTGAAATAAATACATTATAAAACATACGTTCACTAAATTGCAAACTTTTTGTACAACTATCATTACACTTCATGTCTGAAGGAGGATGTAATGAAGAGCTCTGAAAAAAGCGCTGCTGTCACCCTTATTCACTTGCATTCATTTCCATCAATTGTGGGGAAAAAAAACATACTTGTTGCAAATTTTTAAATGGTAAAGGAACTGATGATTAACTGAAATTTACCAGACGCAGAAAAGACAACAAAAACTTACAGCTGCTGTACAGTCAACATTGCAGCAGTGCCCCATCCTTGTTCATCAGGTCATCCACAACAAGGATGGCTGGAGCAACCTAGAAAACAGATCTCTTCTAAATGCTCCACTCTGTTTAGAAATCTTCAACTTCAGAATAACCAAGACAGTACTAGAAAAAACACCCTTTATAACAGATTTGGTTTTGTACTTAGTAGTGCCCCTTCATCTAGGCCTAGAGCTGCAGGAACACACTCTTCAAACTGTTAGTGAAATAAGCATATCCACCCTGTGGAATATAGCTATTCAATTTAGTTGGTAATAGACAGTGAAGAGCTTTTGCTGCTTTGTTTTGTTGGGTTTTTTAAACAATCATGAATATATTCTTATTGCTACAAGAAGGGGTCCTTATTACCTGCTTTGACTGCATGGCACAACTTCACCCTATCCCATAGCAAGCACAATGCCACTACCCTTTAGCATGCACAGTGTAGAACAACTTACATTTGTGAGTCCACCTCTGTACTCTAAGGATTACAAGAAAAAATTCTCATTTGTTTCTAAATGATTTTTTTTTTTTCTAAAAATTCTTTCTAAGGGGAACAAATTCAATTTCAATAACTGACAAGTGAGAAATACATGCACATTCATCTATCAGTTGCTTTGGGTCAGCTATTTCATGAACTCCTGCTGCTTTTGTAAAAATGGAAGTTGCAGTACTGAATGAGAAGCATTGTGGATAAACTCATAAGCAGCATGCAATCTCGTCATCAAACAACTAAGAATCTACTAAACAAGAAAAAGTTGCTGAAAACACTGAGAAACTTGAAACCAAAGTGCCTCATGCTGCATACTATTGCTCACTTGGTGCTTTTTAAGATACAAGGAATTCCTTATCCCGGCCTACCCAAGCACCTTGACTGAACAGCAAGAGAGGTTTTTGATGTAATTCCATGTTTGAAGACAATACACTGGAGAAAAGACAAATTTATTGGCTCACCCACACATCACCTAACATAATTAAATAATACTGAGGGTCTTAATATAATGACAGTCTTAGTATTACTTTTAAAAAACCTTACTTTCCACCGCAGCCGCTTCACTGCAACAGCCAGTTAGTGCTCAATTTATGCTGCAGACTTTGAAGAAGGCATTTCCACTTACAAACATGTCCTGCAACAAGACAAGTAGAAAAACAAGAATTATGACCTTTCTCTGTGAAACAGAACCAACGAAAATGAACTGGAAATAAACCCATTGTACTCCTACAATAATAGTAACTATTTTAATAATTAAAATTTCTCATGTATGTTGATATAAGGAAGGAACTATACATTGCCAGCTTCTCTATGAATACTGTGGGCTTTGTGAGGAAGGGAATAAGGGAGGAGGAGAGTTGGTTTTGTGGTTTTGTTTTTTGTTTAAGTAGGCTTGAGGGTTTTTTTTGAGTAGGTTTGAGGTTTCTTATGAAATGTTGCATGCATTCAAAAAAAATCACCTTATTCACCCCATTAGTCACGGTCATCCTCTTTCTAAATCTGAGTACCAAAGGTATAGAAAAATTAAGACTGTCCCCTATTTTTCATGCCAAATTTTGATTCCCTAAAATCTAGTATCTCCCTATACTTCTTCAGAGAAAATATTACATGAGTTAGGGTACAATTACCATTAACTTACAGCTGTGAGTGCACAGCATTTCCACAAATCAGAGCACAGATTCTAAGCTGGACATCAAGAGGAAAGAAGGAAAAGGAGAGGGGAACCACTACTAATGTACATGAGTTAAAAGGTTGCCTTAAGTCGTTTGGCTCTGCTATTCCGACCACTCTTATACAATCCACCTTATCATCAAACTTCATCCTTCCACCTCTACCTCATGGATCCTCTCCTTTAATCTTATATGTCTGCACTTCAGAGTTGGACTAGATGATTGTTGTAGATCCCTTCCAACTGAAATATTCCACTCCATTCCATTCTATTTCTCTCCTATCCACCTCTTCTGCACCATAACACCTTCACTGCACTTCCCTCCTAACTCCAGTAACTCCTTCTCCATGTTCCCCTCCATTCCAGGCATACTGCTTCTGCATTTTCCACTACGCAGACTAACTGCTTAGGAGAAAGCTAAGAGCCATCCAAAAGTGATGGGAAGATGGCCGGGAGGACAGGTAGGAGCCCCTCTGGAATGCGGCATCAGAATCTCTGTGGGCATGGACCACTGGCAGAGCGACTTAATCCCCAGAGAATTCAGCAGCCACTGTAACAAACACCCAAAGCTCCACTGAGCAAGTGAAAATAATAGTCAGAAGCTTTCAACTGGGCTGAATGTTTACTAGGTCAACAAAAAATCCCCCACTGCCTGCCAAGATGCAACTGATCTGTCAAAAGGCAGGTCTGTACTTCAGAGGCTAGAAGTGTTATAGTTTTTCAACACCACACTTGGAAGAAGGTTCAACAGAGCACAACAATTTTCCCCCCATTATTTGTGAGAATAGAATTATCGGATATTTTAGCTTAATTCAAAAACTCCAAATTTCAGGCAGGTACAGAGCATATCCAAGTTCAGTTTAAATTACTATATTCTCATATACTTAAAATCACTCAAAAGCATTTTTTTCCAATGGAAAACAACCAGCAACCTTAACTCTAGCCACTGCTATAGGCTCCACCTATGACATATAATTGCTGATATAAAGAAAGGACTGATTCCAAGGGTCATACCTAAGGATGACCTAATTTGATGATACCTTAGGTTCTCAGCTCTTGCTTTCTTAGCCCTAAGGTGACTACTGGGTGTACCCTTGGGTGTTAACGGGGAGGTGCACAGGGCATTTGCAGTACTCCTGTGCCCCCTAGAGCATTATATTGAAGAACTTGGAATTTACTTATATTGCTAGGGATACAACATAGCCTATAGATGTTTAAAATTGATTTAATGTAATGTAAAGTTGACTTATATAAAATAGTTTCAGGAAAATTTCCTTTCCGTTATGTCCTTCAGATGCCCTTTAGCTGGCAGCTTAGTGTAGGAGCTGTTGGACTACTTATAGCAGACTTTTGAATCGCACTTAGCTACTTATAAAACATCCTGTCTGGTGAAGGCTTCCATGGTCTGCTTTCATTTACTTCTGCTGATAGGGAAGGCTATATAATAGCCTGAGGCAGTGAGGCAGACCAGCAAACCAAGCACTGTTTCTTAGCTATGGATTCCACATATTCTAAAAGGCTGCGGTCAAATCGTAGTGCAACCATTTAGGAAACAGTAACATAGACTTGCAGTTAGTATACCCTGGCATTTGTGTTCACTGAGAATCAATGATCAGTGGATCGGAATTGATTAGTGATCAATTTATAAATGAAAGCACCTACAGTTAATTCAATGACACATAAGCAAGACATAGCCAAGTACGTTTAAAAAGGTAAGATAAACAATAGTTAAAAACAAGACATGAAATAAAGCCTCTCCTACAGTAAGAAGAGGCTCTGGATCCATTTATCCAGCATCAATAAAAGCAAACTTCCTGATCTCAAACTGAACCAAAATGGGCAACTATGCAGTTCTTTAGTTCTTCGTGACTTTTCTAAAAGGTAGCCATTCTGTTTGACATTAAAATTTTAACCTTACATGCACCCATCCCTATCATGATTAAGTTCTAACTGTACTCACTTTTTGTTGCTTCTGTTCAGTATTTCTCATAGCATGTCTGAGAAATCTATGTTCATTTCTTAATTTTTATTTGAGGCATCAATGTCCACAGAGAAAAATGTACCCTTTTTAATCTAATCTTGAGTTGTTTTCTCAATGGAAAGAGAACCTAATATACTGTTGTGTAACAAACAGCAAAGTTTTTGTCATACAGAAGATGCCATCTGCTAAATATAAAAAACACAACGTTATATTCATTGTGTCTGCGTTAGCGATGTTATCTTTTTAGTATGTTGGTATTTCTTAAAAAAAGGAAAGAAAAAAGAAACCCTCCACAAATTTTTGAGACTTTTATTTTCAGGAATTATACTCAAATTTTTTCTCCTTCTGTTTTATGATGACTTAAATCTATCCATCTAGCACAAGGAACTGATAAACTTTTCCCCGCATAACCACAATCACTGTTTATGGCATTTTTTACTGAGCCATAAGAAATCATTTTTTTGTCTACTGATTTCAGAAAATACAAAGGCTCCTTTTCTTTTTAGGGAGCGTATCCCAAGTTGTTTGTGGAATATTGCCATTCAGTCATTATCATCAAATTATGTTCCTACCTGGAGTATGACTACCAAATAAAAATAGGCAGCTGTTCAGTGCAGAGTGACGACTCTGTTCTGTGTGCTATTTCATATGGCCCAGGTACTACCAGTACTTAACCAATGATGTCAAAGAGCCTTGATAAATGTAGAAGAGTGCGATTGATATTGCATAATCAAAGAAATGGGCAAAATAATATTAATGGCATTTGTGAACTGGTAGACTATTGTGGAACTATTTCAATCATGTTTTCTTCAGCAGGGAGTTATTTTGTAACAAAATTGCTAAAGAAATTCAGGATTCATTTTCAAGCTGCAAGTTCTGTTACCCTTGACCTCAGATGAAAAAGCCATTTAGGGGAAATGAAATGGCATTTATCAAAGGTAACTCATTTGGTCCATGTGCCATGCCCTAAAGCACAGTGAGTGCTTTCTCCTTTCTCTGAGCGAGGCCTAGTATTTCACACCTAGCTCTGTGACCAGCCATCTGTGGAGAGGGTCTGCAGGAGCTTCCAACTCAGTTCTGCAGGGGCAGTTCATCAGTGCATCTTTGAAATTATCATCCCGCCAGCGTCCAGAACTTAAATTAACTCCTTCCTCATGGGCTTACTTCTCATTTTTAAACTCATAGTTTTTACAGTCTCCTCTACCTCTCTTTTAAAGCCTCCTTAGCACCTCAGAAGGCCCCAGGTCACAGAAGAAGGTCACAGAGCCCCACGCACTGGGACGCTCTCTTTAGAGGCCTGATGAAAGCCCCCAAGGAAGCTTGGGGAGGCCTCCTCAATGCAGCCTCCCAGGCCGGCCAAGAGCAGCAACCTGACATGTTGCTGAGCCTGACGGCGCACAGAGACAAAATGGTGCTGCGCATCTGCAGCAAACACCTACTGCTAGCCCAGCCGTTAACCCACTATTCCAGAGGCATTCCCGCCTTCCTCCCTGCGCTGCACGTACTTACACCAACGCAGAAGAGAGGCCTGCCACGATACTACGTTCAAGCCTTTCAAGCACCGGCCCGCACCTCAGGGCTCGGGGAGGTGAAGGGTCCGAGGCGGCTGCAGCGGGGACCTCGGGCCGCTGGGGGCTGCTGTGGGGCCTCCCCACAGCGCCTGTCGGGCTCACGGCGGGCGGGCCAGCGCCGTGGGCCCACCGGCCCCGGCCGCCCTTCGGCCTCGGCCGGGAACTCGAGCTCTGGTTAACATCCAGGGGCTGCCGGCCTTGGAAACGTCTGCCCGAAAGGGCGAAATCTTTGAGAAATGCGGCCGCTGAGGGCGTCGCGGTGCCCTCTGTGAGGGCCCTTAGGGCTGGTCCGACGCGCCCAGCGGCTCTTCCCCGTCGCCGACGAGGGAAGGGAGGCTGCCGCCCCGGGCGCGTCCTCCCTGGGGCGAGGGGACCCAGGAGGGAGCCTCCCCAGCTATAAACTGACGACAGTTTCCACCCATGCATCCCTCTCGCTTATTTGTTATTTACATACGTTACCAGGGTGTGGGCGCAGAGGCAGGCGAGGACAAACAAGGCACCAAACCCTGCCCCGTCACCGGGGAAGGGCCCTCTCCAAGGCTCCGGCCGTGGGTGCCCGGGGCACCTTTACCTCCCCCCCGGCCGGCGAGGGCCTCTAACCGGCCGGGTGATGGGAGCTGTTTCCCATGAAAACCGGTCAAGGAAACCCAACGGTTTCCCTGCGGTACCCAGAAAACGGGAGAGCCGCAAAGGCCCCGGGAATTAGCAGGAGGTCTGCTCCGGGCTGCGCTGGCAGCACCGGTGACTTGCATGGTTTCATAACCGCACGCAGGTTTATATAATGCAAAGAGCTGGGTGAGGTCAAAGGAAGCAACCCTAGTTACCCTTTTTTTTTTTTGGCTGCAGCCCCTCATCTTCAGTGATTTGCAGGCTTTCATCAGTTTCTGACAAATGTGCCAGGTAGACAGGCTATTATAATGGAATCATTTTAACAGGCACCTCTCCAGCTCGGAGCAATTCCTTGAACTTGTTTAAATCTCAGCTGCAGTACTATTAGTGCAGGCTGTATTTCAGAAAAATGCCCTGTAATGCCCTTTCTAATCCAGTGAGACTGTGCAATCTTGCAAGATCTGCATTGTTTACCAAACGATAAAATGCCATTACCACATCGTATAGGGAGGTATGGCAATTGCCGGTGTCCTGACAGTCTTTCCAATGTAAAGCACTGCTGGAGTTTCAGCATAGTGTATCCTTTAAGCAGGATGGGAATTAAGCATTTCAGAAAATGATGGTTTGCATCTCACCTTCAAAATCCCATTGCCTTTGTCCCTAAATACCTAAATACCTAAATACGAATACGTGACCAAGCTAAAGAGAATTAAGCACAGAGTCTCAGTGGAATTTCAGTAATGTATGGCTACATATCACCCTGGAAAATTCCATCAGAATCCGTTCATTTCTTGACCTCAGTGTTTCTCCTTCAATTGTCCTACATCTGGGAACATGGGGACAAGGACGCTTTTGTTTCCCATTTTGCTCTGTCTGTTTAGACTGGTCCCCACCTCAAAAGGGCTATCGCAGTCTGACTAGACAATGTCTGGCACAGTGCAGGCCTGTAGTCCATGCTGTAAAAATGCAATATACCAAAATTGGAATGATCTCCACTATTAATAAGGCACTTATCACTCTACTATCCAACAATGGAAGGTAGTAATGTTGCCCCTTATGTACAATTAATCCCCAAGAGTGGGTTTGTTCATATCGTTTGCATGATCTGTGGAGTTGCCTGGTCTTAAAGACGCTGTGAACACCCACCACAGTGTTTTAAATTGTCCTGTGCCTGATGGCTTAAATTCCTAAATTTTAACACAGCAAATTCAGAAGTCAGAAATAAACCTGAAGCGATCAGCAGGGACATGTTTAACTTTCCATTTGTGCTGCCCCTACTGTTGATTAAGGCTTATCTACTGTTTGGTGTCAGTCGTTAAAAAAAAAAAAAAAAAAAAAAAAAAAAAAAAAAAAAAAAAAAAGAAGAAGTTATGGAGCACATAGCGCCACGTTCCAGTCAAATGCTTTAGCAAAGGCTGCTGTTATGAAAAGGATTTTCTAATAAGGGGAATAATGATCTTCAGATTCTGACCTCCTGGCACAGCAGTGAGATTTATCAGGAGGGGCATGTGACTAGTTAAGACACACAGCCCCAGCTTGAAGGAAACAGCTGCTCATTTCATGCTTTAGCACTTGGCAGCTGGACAAGGAAGGGTGATGTTTGTGTTGAATACCTCTGCAGAACCAAGTACAGTAAGTGATTTTCCCTGTTTTTGTTTTGTTGTTGTTTTTTTTTTTTTTTCTGAACTGCCACTGCTTTCCTATTTTCATCCTAGACCTTTCGTAAAAACACTTAAGGGTGAGGCGTATTTTTGTCACTTTATTGATAAGCAGTCATTCATGCTCAGAATGCCTATATTTTTCTGACCTGTGATTAACAATAGCGTTGGTTTTGCTCTTGCAGGAACAAGACAGGTATGGTGTTTTGTCCTCATGCTAGCCGGGGAGGGAAAATTTACTCAAGATAATGGTGTGAATAGGTTGTTTATGATGAACGTATTTTCCTGTTTCTGCAGTGCTTGTCGATAGGTAATGATGCAACTTGAGTACAGAGTAATTTCAGTATTTGGCTTAAAAGCACTTATGTAAGAAATTGACAGAGGTACTCCCTCAAAGTAGTGAGATTACTCTGAAGAAAGTTGCTTGTGACTGGTTACTTTTTGGGGGTGAATTAAGAGATTTTTTGGAAATAAAAAGATAGAAGCAGAGAAATACGGGAAGACGGTGAAGATGCACTGATTAAGATAAATTGAGTCATTCTGTATAATAATGCATAATTAGATTGTGAATATTGAAAACATCCTCCCTAAAAACAGGGAGGAAGTCTCCTATATATCTCCAAGTTTTTAATTCCACTTATTTTTGGATACTTGCATTTTTAATGTTTTTGCTTCATAAATGATTGATTTCCCCATCTGATAATTTTTGAGTGTTATGGTCTGAAGTTTTACTTTAAAACATAAGAATTAGAGTACAAGCTATATATAAAGAAACTTTTAATCAATTATTTACGTGGAGATGAATTAGGTCTTTTGGAGGAAGACTTAGGAGGAATGGGAACAAATAAGTGGGTAATGCAG
This sequence comes from Tetrax tetrax, assembly GCA_009806455.1. NCBI lineage: Eukaryota > Metazoa > Chordata > Aves > Otidiformes > Otididae > Tetrax > Tetrax tetrax. The sequence continues at coordinate 350,194 of WHYT01015852.1, forward strand.
CTCGATACGTGATGCGACTGAGGGATGCCAGGTGCTTTGGGGAAGGTTAAACAGGGGCAGAGGTAGAGAGCAGTGGAGTCGTGTTGTGGAAGGTGTATATCAAGTGCAAAAGCCTGAATTTCAGGCTTTTTGGACAGGACAAAGGGTAAACACTGGCAGGTTTAGTGAATCACATGGTCCCTCCTTTAAAGATGGGAAGAATAATCCTTATTCAAAGACTTTTCACATAAGAAAGAGAAACTTTATTTCTCCATGAAGACTTTTGTTTTTCTTTTAAACTGTAGTTTATGGCTTTGCCAGTTAACTGGAAATTTTATAGGAAAATGTCAATCAGTTTCAATTGTTCGCAAAACCAGAAGTCTGCCTGGCTTCCTGCCTGTTTACGTCTCCGAGGGTAGGCTGCCTTTGAACCAAGAGCTCAAGTACTATCAGGCTGCGGTTACACTGCAGCCCTCCCACACAGATGGCCCGCAACGCCATGCGTGGAGCAGGCCTGTGGGACCCCGAGGTGCTTGGTTTTACACTCACGAGCCTGTAGTCTCCCGGGAACCTTGGCTGCAATGGGGCCCCTCGGGCCTCTCTGGGTCTCCATCCTCTGTGGGGCAGGGAGAATAACTAGTCCGTTCTTGCTTTTTTATTCTGATCCCAGAATAACTCTTTGTTGTCAGAATTGTAGGAATTCTTCATTTGGGGTAAGACTATGCCATGGTGTGCTCGTTTCCAGACATTGTTTTTTGTGTTTCTTACAGCAGCCTTCCAGTACCTAAAGGGGGCTTATAAGAAAGATTAGAAGAAACACTTTAGGAGGGGCTGTTGTGATAGGACAAGGGGTAATGGTTTTAAAATAGAAGGAGGTAGATTCATACTGGATATAAGGAAGAATTTTTTTACAGTGAGGGTGGTGGAACACTGTCACAGGTTGCCCAGAGAGGTGGTGGATGCCCCATCCCTGGAAACATTCAAGGCCAGGTTAGATGGGCCTTTGAGCAACCTGATCTGGTTGGAGGTGTCCCTGCTCCTTTCAGGGGGGTTGGACTAGATGACCTTTGAAGGTCCCTTCCAACCGAAACCATTCTATGAGTCTGTGCTTGTGATAAATATTCTCTGCTAAGCAAGCTACCCAGTCAGATCAAAAGGTCTGTTGAAGGACTGTGCTTTAAACTTAAGTTAAAGCCCAAATCCACCAGAAAATAGAAGCTCAAACTGTTCCTGCTGTACCTTCTTCCCTATCTCTGGCACAACTAGTGTCAGGGTTGGTGCAGAAGACTGATGTAAAGCCATATGGTTCTGCATTAGCTGAATTACAAGCCTTCTATGTCTGCCTCTTGTCCAACTGATTTTATTCTCAGGCATCCCTGGGAATTAAGTGTAGTATTAAAGGGAACTAATGATGACTGCGTGGTAAAAACTAGATAGCTGTACTGCAGAGCTCTCCTTCAGGTAATATATGTCTGAAAACACATTGTCACAGCAGTCACTGAATTATCTCAAAGAAATGTGGTGAGATAGCTCTGTTTTGTTTCTCTATACTATTGATTATTAAGGTCATTTACAATGAAAGGAAAATAATTCATCATTTGCATCTGCAAAATTTAAGGTCAACAATCCTGCTTCATTTACAGCTTCCAGCTTTCATTACTGTATCTTATTTTGAATGAAATTCAAGACTCTTAACTAGACTTCTAAATCCTCTATCCACAAAATAACATTATAAACATTACCAGATTCTCAAGGGTGCAATTGTTTCAATACTTATCACTAACCCATTTTGGTAAGGATACTTACTGTTAAACACAGACAGTGTGCTTTGAGAAACAGGAGGATTGCGCTCTTCAGGCTCTTTTCACTTCATGGCTTTTCTGATTAATTCCTATTGCAACATCTGTTACTGCAGCACGTGTCGTGGGACACCACTGGGGCACACACTGATTTTGCGCTTGAGCAGAAGACACAACCTCTTGTACCACCACTCTTTTTATATTATTTCATAATATCTTAATCTCACAGGTACACGTGCTCGGCTTTTTTAATATTTTAATATATTGAGTTTGTGTAAGTCAAGGCAGGTCTGCGTAGGCATGAAGTACATGAGTTAAATTTCAGCATGCTTTGTTTGGGGAAGTTCTCAGCCCTTGCATTTCCCATTGGCGCATCTCAGAAAGTCCAATACCTAACAGAAATTGTTCATCTTGGAATTTTTTTGATTACAGATTGGAGGAGATTCAGTAACAGCGTCATGACTTCTGTCTCTCCGCAGCAACTCAGTGCATACTCGTGTCACTGAGAGCCTTGTGAGGTTCCTGTTAAATAATTTTCCTTTACTCTGAGGAAATGATCAGGGCAACCTTACTGTCCTCTGAATGGGTATATGTTTACTCTATAGCAAAATATCTAGCTTAAGAGTAACTGCAGTTTTGCCAGCCCCTCTCTGTAGTTGAAAATGCCATTATACAGAGCAGCCACTCCCAGGATGTTTCTGAATAAAGAGAGGAAACTATTTTTTAAAATAATGAAGGGGTACTTGTGTGGTTTTCTTTTTTTCCTAAGCTGTCCAGGCCTGGCTACAGAACATTTGTATAGGTACTCTAAACAACTTGCCCAGAGTGTTTTCCATTAACATATTTGTGGTACAATCACTTTTCACCACTAAATTTGATAGACACGTTTTCACGTTGGCCTTCTCTTTTAAAGTAGGAATGGCAATGTCTTATACCTGAGTGTTTGAATAAAAAAGCTGAAACAAATTCTCAGGTCTTCTGATTTTTGCTGTTCATCATTCTTCTCTGCATTTTTAATATCCAGTGTGAATAGCCAGTGCAGTAGTACTTTTTCATTAATAAGTTTGCTTATTGGTGTAATATATCAGATTAGACGCAGTGGGACAGGGGAGCACTTTCCTCTTGTAATGAAGGTAAACGAATATCAGCTACAAGCACTGGCAGTATCAACAAAACAGACTTTGTGAGTCCAGTTCAGATACAAAGACTGATCCTGCAACCCATAGGTATTTGCTGAGCTGAACTCATGAGTGGTCCTGTCAGAAAGTTCAGCTTACAGCTAAGTGTGTATGGGGTTGGGATCAAAGTGTGGGCGTGTGGAAATACCCACATGACTGATGTTTACAGCTCAGCAGAAAATACGACTACCCCTGAGAATTACTCTGGTTGTTTTGGTGGCCATCTGCTGTCTCACTTCTCTGAGTAACTGCTCCCCTTGCTGCATTGTCCTCTGACCACATTTAAATAGATGAAATGGTTTGACTCTCTCTACACTGTACTCTCCCACCTGTGATTTGTGCATATTCTCTTTACTAATGATCTGGAGTTTCTCAGGCAAGGGGAAGAGGCTTCAACATGTCAAGAACCTGCCAGGCGTACTAATCTGTGCAAGATTAGTGAAACTAATTCTTGTTCAAATACTCTATATATTTAGTTCCTGCAAACAGAAAATAACTGTATCATCTTAAATGACCACAAATTTAATATTAGCGAGTCAGCACTAGTATTAAGCACCAAGCTTAATACACTAGTAACTTATATGTATTGATATTACATGTTATGTATATCAATGCATTTCCATATACAGTTCCTTCCACTACTGTTAAAACTGCCTTTCTTTTCAACCACCACTATGGAAACAGATGTTCCACTCAGAGTAGCGATGGGCTTGTGCAGGAGAGTCTGGACTGCAGGAAGGCTGTGCAGGAACGGGACCTCTGAGATGAATAAGAGTTTTCCATTCCTTTTAAAGTATATTTTGCTCCCCATGCCTGAAGCAGGTTGGTGGTTTCAGAGTAGAAATCAGTCATAGAGGCTAATATTTAAGCAAGCCATACATGATATGGCCAAATAGATTGAAAAGGAGGCTGCATTTGATACAGGACCCAAGGTTGCATATATTTCTTGTCATGATGTTATATTATTTGTCATGATGTTATATTCTTTATGCTCTTTAAAAAGATGTAGTATTTCCCCATCTTAAATTCTGGTCTCACCAAATTGAATTTCCTTAATCTAAAATAGGATTATCACAGATGGACTTCCATTCATAACCCATAATTAATTTAGGTCCACCCAATCCATAATCTTGGTGCTGGTTCACATGGCATGCATTGGTGAGTTCAATTTGTTTTGCAGTCACCCAGAGTTTGTTTGGAAATTTCTGATGTTGCTAGTGGGAAGTTAAAAAAAAAATAGTTTATGCAAATATGTAATTGATTACCAGTGTGGCAAATTACATCAGAAAATCTTTGCTAAACTAGGTCTTGAGTCAACTTACTATCTGGATATATAGTGATTTTTGTCATCTGAATCAGAATAGCCATGACATTCCACCCTTATCACACTGTTCATGGAATAGCTTCCTTAAAAGACTAATAATAATCTTCACTGCTAAAGATGTCTTGCCTACTTTAGCTTGCTTACTCATGCTCTACTTAACCGAATTCATGAACACATACTTCCTGCAACAGCTGCCACCCTTCCTAAAACTCTTGGTTTCCAGGCCCTGCCCTAATGACTGTCCGTATATTTTTATCTTAAGTAGGCATTGGGGCAGGAACTAGAATTCACTTTTTTTTTCCTCTCCTCTTCAGTGAGTGCTCTTCCCCTTAAATTATACAGTCAGGCTCTTCCCTGCTTTCTCTCTGCTGCCCACAGAAACTCATTTTTAAAATATAATATGGAATTTCATTGATGTTCTGGGGCTGGTAAATCTACTCTGTAGTTTCAGCCAAGACGGTGGCAGATTTGAAATCCTTCCGCTAATGGGAAGAATTGATCCTGTATCTCTCACAGCTTTAAGCAGTGTTCAGAGCTTTTGGGTAAAGAGCTTGGGCATCACAGCTGCACCTATCTATTATGGGAGCGAGATGCTAGGTGTGACCAGAGGATGCTTGGCACAGGCAAGGCAGAAGAGTTTCTGGTGCACAGATCCCAAAAGGATTTAGGACTGACCTAAACGGGGAGCTGCTTGTTGTTGCTGACTCTGATAGGCTTCTTGAAACCCACCGTTGGGCATTTGGGGACTTTAATATTGAAAATGTAGAAAAGAGGCTAACAGCTCTAGACAGTCATCTTCTGGGGCGAGGAGGTGGTAAGTGAGAGACCAGGCTGAGAATCATACCCTGGTTTTCAAAGTCGGTTCCTTTTGGAGTTCTTGCACTGATTGAATTATATTGTTTCAGAAATTGGTGTAAATTCTGACTTGGGCACAGTTGTGTGGTATACTAGTGCTTATGGAAATGTGATTTGTTCTGTAAATAAGCTTGAAAATGAGTGAGCTGTTTTGAAAATTTGGCTGCAATAGGGAGGGAGAGTAAGTCCCTAAGTCTCTATCTCAGGTTCTAAATCAAGTTCTTCCTAACACCTCCCGTATTTTAATTTCCTCTCCTTACTTGACCATTTTTTCACTTCATGTTAGCTTTACCACATAGCCACAGGATCATTGGGATTTTTTAATCATTATTGGAGTTAAGCAGATCTTTCAAGAAATTCTGATAAGCTCCTTAGTTTTGATAAATACATGTTAAGGAGGCAATAGTTAGCAATTTCCTTTATAAATACAAAGCAAACAGGCTTGGATTAATTTAATAGTTGTCTTTGAAGTTACTTGTGAAAGCGACAAGTGTTTGTGATGGCCTGAACCAGGCACTGCAAAGGTATTATGCTACCAGTTAAGTGAAGGGGTTTTATCCACACAGCCAAAAAGATCCTTGGTGGAGTATGTGAGTCTCAGCTGTTACAGCTACAGCAACTGCTCTTGCTGCTTTTCAAGTAACGATGAATCTTTGGCATAGCATCTCTACAAAGTATGCATTTTGGAATTTTCTGCAGATCTTACTCTTTTAGGCAGAAAATACATGTTGCACTACAAATACATGAGGTTTACAAAATTACAGTGTTGTATCTTAAGACGTGAGCATTGCAAACTTAACCAATGGGTTTTGTTTCTCTAAAGTCCTGTTGTCCTGTTCTGTGGTTGTGGAAGTGCGATATTTGTGTAACTGCAGTCCTGTGTTAAATATTATTTCATACAGTAAATATTTAACTTCTGAAATCATATTAGCAAACTGAAGATCAGTTACTTGTTCAATGTAAGCTGTAAGAATCTTTTCCTCTTTTTTCTTTGAGAATTTTTTTTTACACTGCTCTTTCCTTTTTTTCTAATTGTCTTTCTGTTCTGTATATTTTATATATATATATATAGTGTTTGTGTTTCAAGTCTTTTGATAAGAAATTTCTATGTTGCTCTCCTTTTAAAGAAGGCATTTAACTTGTTTGCTGCAAACTGTCTTATTGTTAGGAAGGTGCCTGGTTATTAATAAAACTCACTCTGTTCCAAAAGCTTAGATATCGGAATCAACTGTGGTGATGCTGTTCTCGTGTCCTGTACTCTGTAGACTTCTTGTGTCGTAAACAGTTTTAGAAGCTGGCTGGTGTTTTCATACAGCCGTACTCACCAGTGTATGTTTCTTACTAGGCTGCTTAGTAAGGAAAAAAGGTTTTGTCAGCTGACTGACAGTTGCTTTGTTACCTCTGAAAGAAAGCACAAAATCTGGTCAGACATGCTAGAAAGAGTTCCTAGGATCCCTGCTCTTCTTTGTTGGAGGCTTACTATTTTAAAACCTCTAAAATGGCTTAAGAAACATTACATGCCTGTGTTTAAAATACTCTCTTTGCATCAAGAAATCGGAAGCCTGCCATTGTTTCACCAATCTTCCCAAGGGAAACTCATAGAAAATAATTAGATGTAAGGAACTGCTTCTGTATTTTTATGTCCAGCATCTACTGACAGAATTTTGCAAAGATGATGGATCTCTCCTGACCTCCAGGCTGTGTTTTCACTTTAACAGCTTTTCTGTACACCTGCCTACCTGAGAGTTATGAGTCATCAGTGACTTCTGCAGATGCAAAACTGCAGCATTGAACAAGGCAGGCATCCCTGATTCGTGTGAGTGTGCAGCAGACAGCAATTTGCATGAGTTCCTACGATCACACAGCAGGTCTGTCTACTGTCGTGTGTGTCTGTCAATGTTTTCTAGCATACAGTTTTAATTTGCATTCTCTCTTTCAAGAGCAACTGCTCATAAATTAATGGGAAGGTATCACAATGGAGTGAGAAGAGTTACTGACCATTAGCAGCTGGTCTAGCACGTCTGTGGGGAAATAGCGATTACATGTGAACCATTTTCTACATTCATCAAAGGGAAAACAAAGAATGATTCCATTAGAAATGCACCGTAACAGCCAAATGAGCAAAAGGAGCCAAAGTTCTGTCCTGCCCCTCTGTCCTTTTAACTCTGTCTTGCTCCATCTCAGACATCCCGCTTCCCATTACTTAAGTCTCTGAAAGCCTCTTCCTGCCTTTATTGTTTTGCCAGTTGCCTCCTTCAGTTTACTGCACTGATAAGTACTTCCCAGGCTGTAAATGTGTGGTCGAGATATTTCTGAAGCTGCCCCATGTTTTTGATTGTAGTCACAGGAGGAAAGGTCAGCAGCAGATCTGCTCCTCGTTTCACAGGGAGGCCACTCTTCACACCAGGATAGGTATAAGTTGTGAGTTCATATGGAGAGGTGTGAGGTGATGTATGGGACAATAGGGACGAAGAGGGAAAAATAAACATGCACTTGACCTCCCCTCTTCACAAGACTTGCTTTTATAAGGTGTAACGTAACTGCAGTTGTTCTTCAGCTAGAAACCAGAAAGAGTGGGAAATAGATACGGGCATCAATGCTGGCAATCATAGCAGGTAGGCAGGTGGTGCTGAAGTCTCCCTTCACTAGTATTGTGACTGCAGATAATAATTTCCTCTTCTCTTGATACCATATAGCCACAGAGATGGAGAAGGGAGGAAGAGGGAATGTGGTTTAGCATCTTGTTTGCTGGGGCACTTAGCTATAATCTCGGGTGACCAGCACATGCCTGTAAAGCTTGACGTGCTTGAGAAGCTCCGTCCATGTCTGTAATTCCTGTGGCATCATGGTGATGTGTGGTGCAGATGTTTGCAATGTGGCTGTCTGCCAGGGTGGGCGTAGAAAGTACTGTGCCATGAGCAGTTAGTCTACAGTGAGAAATAACTGGAAATGACAGAATTATATGGAGTGAAAAAGCTTCCTAAAAGGGGAAATCAATTTGGGAGCCATGACTTTATCAGACAAGAACTTTGAAACCATATTACTGAATTTTAATACAAGTTAGGGGCTTTTATGATTCCTCTTTGCCTTAAAATTGCTTGAAAAGTGTTGTGAGACTGAAAGTAGCATTGACTCTTAATACTGTCATAAGTCTTGGAAGATTTAACAGGTTTGAAAAAAAACACTACCCAGGGACTATGCTACTATAGAAGAATTTTGCCTTAGTTAAAAGTAAGACAAAATAAGCTTTGTGGGGGAAAATGTAAATCTCCAAGCTGAACATATCAGAAGGCCTGGATAAATAGGACCTAGGATTTCTTAATAATCTAAATAATCTAAATAATAAATCAGTGTGATTTTTCTAGGTTGACTGTAAGAGAATATAGCTGGCAATGGTAAATAATAATAAAATATTAAAATATTTTATAACAGATGTGTGATAATAAATATACTGAGTCTTTGTCTTTCAGAACTGAGGGGTTGATTATTTCCATGTATCTGTTTTAAAATAAGTTAAAAAATGGTTTCTCTTGGGCTGGTCCAGTCTCATTAAAGGTATACACCAGTGTAACCAGTGAGGACTATATGCTGATAAGGTGGGATTTTTTTTCCCTGAGTTGACCTATGTTACTAGGTTAACAAACCACACTTACTCATGAAAGACTATGAAGAGCCGTATGCAAGTCTGTGAATAATAAAGCTAATTGCTAAGAGTGTCTCTTAAGGCTTACAGACAGTAGTATAACTTGTGAGAGGTATTGACGATGTATTGATACAACTTTGGAAAAAATGTTGGATTAAAGAAGTATGTGAACTCATACTGCTGTTACCTGTTCTCTCCCAATGGTTTGTCCTTGGTGGTGAAGATCTCCAACATGTCTGAAGGGCAGAGATTCTCAGAAGAGCTGCATCCCCTGGCATCATACACGTTTATCAAGTGTCTGAAATTTGTAATTTTATTTTTGCTGCAAAACGATTTTTGTGACAAATCTACTGAGAAGCGTGACTGAAAATTTTCCTCCTTTTGAAGATAAACTAAAATCTGCCTTTAGCTTTTCCTTTGAACCTGATGCATTTTAGACAATTGTACTACCTTGATCCCTGGAATGTGGAAGTAAGATGTGGTTATCATAGTTCATGGAATAATTCAAGGATGTGTGTTCAGATTTTACTGCCATTATTACCTGGAGCTACAGTTACAGCCACAACTGCCAACATGGTAAATTGAGGAAACAAATGTAGAAGTGGATGGGAAAAACATGAAGTATGGTAGATAAGCAGTTCCATAAAACACTGGAATTGCAACTGAAAATTAAACCTTTGTTGCTTTTACAAATCCAATTATCAAGTTATCCATTACTTTAGGGGGTTTGTAAGTGAGGAAACTTGTTGGGTTTTTTTCTGTTATCTCAGAAACCATCTTGGTTATATTTCACAGAAGGAGATAAGAGCGCTAAAGCAAATGCTGTCTAAGCAGTTGAAGCCTTAATCAAGTGACTTTCTGATTACTGGAAGTATTTGATCATGTGACTGTCCATTAGCATTCCTCATGATTTCTGTAAGCTTCCCTTTATGTTAATTCAGCATGTATCGTACCCCATATGCTCATTTATGAATTTCACAAGGAATTATGTGGCTCTGAACTAAGAGTTTAATAGTGTGTATGAGCAGATCCATATATCCACTTGGTTTCTTACCTATAGTCCTATTCTTTTAACCTCTGTTCCTGTATAAGAATAGATGTCTAGGTCTCAAAACCATTTATAATACCCTTCTGTGTTAATTGGGTGACCCATGATAACTTCAAAGTTAATATTTAGCCCAGCAAACTCTTCTCTCAGAGTTAAGCATAATGAAATAACATGTTGACAATTTATGACTTACGTACTTCTGTGGTAAGGCGATAAATGCTCATCCCTTAGAGGCTATATTGGATATAAATGGCAAGGTTTTGGCAGCAGGGGGGCTGCAAGGTGGCCTCTGTGGGAGGGGACCCTGTGCCGGACACAGCTGCTTCCAGCTGTCTTTGCAAGGGACCCATCACAGGCCACAGCTAGGCCCATCAGCCAAGTTGGTGGCACCTCTGTGAAAACAGAATCGTAGAATAGTTTGGGCTGGAAGTGACATGAAAAGGCAGAAAATGCCAAGGGGGGAGGCGGAACATGGAGAAAACAAGTGAATGGAGAGGCAGAGGGAAAGACAGAGGAAGAACAGAGAGAATAACAAGGTCAGAGGACTAGGAGGTGCTCTGTGGTGGAGCAGTTACTTCCCTGAAGGGACTGTGGCCCATAGAGAACCCGTGTCGGAGCATGGGACAAGAGCAAGAAGAAGGAGCAGCAGAGAGAATCTGATATGTACTGACCCTGACCTCCTGCACTGCTCATTGCCTCACCAAAGGGACGGGGTGCAACCCACAGCAATAACAAGCGGGAAGGAGAGGTGTCTGGAGTGAAGCTGAGCATAGGAAAGTGGGAGGAAAGGTGGTTTAATGTTTGTCTTCTTTGTTTCCCAATACTCCAATGAGTAATTAAATACTTATATTAACAAACAATTAATTAAATTCCGTTCCCCAAGTCGAATTTGTTTTGCCCATGCCAGTAACTGGTGAATGATTTCCCTTCCTTTATTTTGACCCGTGAGTTTTCTTGCTCCTGTTCCTCCTGTTTTCTCCCTCATTGCACTGTGGTGGGTGGAGATTGAGCCAGTGGCTGTGTGGGTGCTTGGCTGCTACCTGGGGCCAACCCACCACAGAAATTAGGGTACCTGTTTTAGGGTAGGTGAATGAAATGGAGCATTGAAACTTAATGCTGTGCAGCCATTAACATCCCCTGTGCCGTGTCTCTTGTTAATATGAGGTTTGGCTTTATCCGCCTGCCAGCGGTGTACACTTAGACACCCCCCTCATCCTCCCTTTTGAGACACAAACATCCCACTCTGGTTAGTGTCTTTTGAAGTTCCCCTTTGATCCAGGAAAATAAGAGTGAATCGAGGTAACAGGGTGCAGACAGTTAGTGTGGTTTGTTGCATAACCACTGTCTGAAGGTGTGTAGCAGAGGTGAATTAGTAGTGGTGAGTCACATCAGATGAGCCCAAGACTCTCATATTTCATTTTCACTCCTCTCCTGCCCCCAGCAAGGTTTGTGTCTTGCATTCATGGAGCAATGCCACAATCTCTCCCTTGTCCTGTGTCCACTCTGCATGACAAACTTCATCGGTAAGCCAGATGTGCCATCCTGCAGCCAGCTGCATGTGATTGTTGAGATCATGGACTGGGACAAAAGTGGTGGCATGAGGCTGCCTGACAGCCCAGCATCATGGCCCCTTCCTGCCTAGCACAGCTTCAGCATGTGTCAGACACTGGAGAAACCTGACCACGTGTATCACTAGCTCAGAGGTTTCTAGAAATTTACTTGTGTATACTGTAACAAATGAACTGGTATGGACCCTCTACAAAAAAATATTTGACTGCTTGGAGGCGAAAATCTTCAGGAACTAAGCATTAGGCAACCTAAGACCTGTGTCGACTTGAGCCCAAACAGATGTCTTAGTTGCACCTGTGTAGGCAAAGGTGCAACCATTATGTGTCCCAGCTGGGATTCTTATTTTGGTAATGACACTAATATGCACAGAGACTAATCACAAGAAAGGGCCTCATTGTGAGAACCTCCACTACATCTGCCAGATAGCAGATGAACTCTGTCCTGAAGAGCTTGCCCTGGATGTGAGCAAGACAGGATGAAGGAAAAAGGTGTAGCAAGGGAAGTTACCCTTAAACCTTCTCATAAGACTTTTGATTTCTTCTCGGCTTCTTTTTCTGTGTACACCTCTGATTCGATTTCCCCGTTGAGCTGCTCGTGTTCAGCACTCTTTCTCCAGCAGCTGGGTGGAAGCTGTTTAATGCAAGCATTCAGTGATGTGTTGTGCAGGCTAGGAGGAGGGGGAGACGAGGGGAGGTCTGGCGTACTTAAACCCCCAGAATGTCCTAATCTTGTAAAGAATATGAGTCTCCTGCGTGCAGGCCTCTGGAAAGTTTATGGATAAGCTGAGACCCATAGAAGTGCCTCTGTGTCAAAGTTGAACTGTTTGTATGTGGCTCTATTTGTTGTCCCTAAGTAGAAGGAAAATAGTCTACTTTTAATTAATGGAGAAAATGCTACATGAACATTTACTTTGGCTTGGCTAAAAAGCTGTTTAAATTTCATTTAGCTAAATAAATATTACTCTGTATGTCAAATTTAAGCCTATTTAAACCCGACTTATTGGTTTAGCTTGCACCTGTAACCAATATAATTTGCTTGAAATCCACGTGCAAGTGCCCACACAGGGATTTGTGCAGGCTTGACATTTTAATATTAGTTAAATTGCCATAACTTGTAGGTGTGGACCTCCCCTTAGTAGCCTCCAGCAGTAAAAGTTATGTCTTTTGGTTTTACTAACGGCAGTAGCCAGCGTGTAAAACTTGACTGCATTCTGCCCACTCTGTTCACACCGTTTGATGCTTTTGCATAAGACCGCAAGTTTACTGGCAGAGTATCCTGTTTCTTTTAAAAACTAATGTATTACACCTGACCACATCTGTCTCAAGTGCTCACAGCCTACACACGCATTTTAAATTCATCTATTAAATCCATAATAGTGCCATCTCAAGACTTCCAAAATGTTGAACACAAAATTCAGTTACCTCGCACGAAGAGCGCGAAGGAAAGCCATCTGCTCAAAGTAACTGTCTGTGTGCATGTGGCAGTTGGGGTGATGGCAACACTTGGAAGGGATTCTGTGTCTTGTAGTTCAGGCCATCACGAATTTCTGCCCTCTGAGCACACCACTGCAGGTGTTTCTGCTTTCACCCTACGTAGGAAGTGCACATCCAATGATGGTAGAACTTCATGAAATAAAGTATGACATGCCTGATACCATGAATTGGTTCATGCGAATATTATGGTTGTATCTATTACCTATCTATTACCTAAATGAAGGGGGTCCTTTAGACAAAGCTGCAGGCTTCGAGGGATCACTAAGGCTTATATTGATCATTTTCCTGTGATCCTTCACCCATTCTTGACTATTGCCCTGAAGTCCCTTCCCAGCATGTGGTGGGTTCCCACATTTCCCTAGTGAAGTGTGTCATTTCAGGTGATCTGATTAAGGAATGAGAACAGATAGTTGTGGGGGATTGAGTCTCCTGTGTCATTAATAGCCTCTATTAACTACAGTAAACCAAATAGGATTAATAATTCCATTATAAGACAAAAATATATTTTTTTCATTTCATTGTAGTATGCAGACATTCACTAACTGTGTGATCTCATTAAATGAGCTCTGTTTTTCTTATCCAGCTTTCCTGAATCCTCCTGAAACAGCTGGATGATGATGAGATGTCTCAGAGTTACATTAGGAAGCACCTAGAGGCAGAGATTCTCTAGGTTATCTTTATTTGGAAGTCCAGCTGCACCTTTGGCAATCAATTTTTTAATAGTAACCACTTATTTAAAAGATTTCAATTCTTTACCCATATTTTAGGTATGTATTATATACATATATTACACATTTTAATATATACACATATATGTATATATGTATGTATATACATTATATACATGTATTATTACGTGTATTATTTTTTGGTGCTTCTCGTGTGTCGAGCTATTGACTATCAAAATATAATTTATTTAATTGATGTAGATTAAATTTATAGTGGTGTTTTGCTCATCCATCTCTAAAGGTGTTGATGTGGTTGGATAGTATTTTGGCATGATATAGACAAGACATTTATTGTTCTAGTAGAACAGCAGTGCTTAATCACACAATGACGTAATGGTTGTGGTTGTTGGAGTCTGCAGTCAAGAGATGTGATATCAGGTTTTGGCTCAGCTGTGGATATGTGGCTTTGCCCCAGTCAGCCAATTCTTCCTCCAGTGGAAATGTTTTATTCTTCTTTTAGAAACATTACGAGAATAAAACCCTATAGTAGTTAGACAGGCTGTTTGGGGGGATGGTACAGTAACATCATGATCTAGGTATCTACTGGTTAAGTAGTTGTCATGTAATTTAAAAAAAAAATCCTACTATTTTACGTGGAGCATTATTTGTTGATTACTATATTACTGCCTTAATACTGTTGCCAACAGAAAATAGGAATGATACTCGCCTGTGCTATATATTATAGAGGATGGTAATACTAACAAAAATGAAAAGACAGATCAAATCTCTTCCCCTCCTACGTTTCATGCTCAGCAATTCTCAAGGGATAGGCAGAAAATGCAACAGCTTTTCTCAATTCTATTTTTTTTTAAGAGCTGACCAAAAATTACTTTGAAATAGCCAATCTAAAATTTGTTTTTCTCCTCTTGAAAAAAAAACCCCTAAGTCAGATGAAGTTGGAAGAACTAGATAGCTGGCTCTGTGAAAAATCAAGACAGTAATTTAAGCACTTACAGAAGGATTTTGGGGTAGTCAAAAAGGACAAACATGCCCAAAGTGGGATTCTAGTAAAAGTTAGGTGCCAAAGTACAAAGTTCTGATCTTGAGAAACACTGCTCAGCTGCTGGCTAACTCTCAAAGCAAGTAAACCACGCAAATGCTCTACTTTGTTTTTTCCCCTTTAAATACATAAACAATCCTGAGAAGAAAGACTGAACCTAGGGTGACCCTGGCTTATGTGTGGCCTGACCAGAAGGTTAGAGAACCACGTATCTCCCTGTATTCTCCTCTGGTCCACTTCAGACAACTTGGGTTTTGTGCAATGGCACAGCTTTAGCATGAGGGGTTGGGGCTGCCCAGCCTAGCCTCATACCTAACTGTTAGGATGCCTTCTGCTACAATGCCAAGCATGAGTTCAAAGCCACGTACCACTCTGAACCCATCTTCCCGTTTTTCTTAGGTGACTGCTCTGGCTGCTTACTGTTGTGTGAAAGGAGTAGTTTTCCCCCAATTCATTGCAAATAGGAGCTCTGCTCGATTCCTGGAAAAACAGGTGTGTGTTCCTTCAAAAGGGAGTTCTGCACAACCAAACAAACAGAGGAAGGTGCTTTCTTCCAGCTAGGAGGAAGGTACTGGCTGGGCAGGAGTGATGCTTACACCTCTCTGCTCACGTTTCCTGTTGGCTGACCCAGGCTGCTGCAGCATTATGTGTGCACGGACTTGTAGAAACTCCCTGCTTGGTGAGCTCTGCTTATTTCCTGCAGGGTCCTTCTCTCAGCTTCAGGGAAAAGTGTGTCAAGTCTAAATCATTTGTTGGATGGGACCAGAAAGAACTTGGCTGTAGGCACCCATCTAAAAATAATAATATCTTTGGCTGAATGGTATATTTTGAAGGTCTTCCAAGGAAAACACTGCTGCATGCTTAGAGCAGCCTGGGCCCTACAGGACTCTGAAGCCGGGTCTATAGAGATCTATCCAGTATGGAATACTTTCCAGGTGCTAGGATGCAATATGCTGGACGGTCCTTGACCAGCCAGTGGTCTCCTAAGTGTATCTCAGGTTCAGGTGGGCGTTAGCATTGGCCAGCAACAGGAAGTTGACACGTGCCAGCTCTGGGAGGTTGAAAGACTTCACTGATGTAGATACAGACCAACCTCTGCTAGCTGGCCTTGGCACCTAGAAGCCGGTCTGGGCATGGTCAGTTCGGTAGTGTGCGCTTGGCCTGAATGAGCAGCGTTTTCTCCTCTTACTGGGAAGCGGGAGTGGTGTCAGGATACATCAGCCCTGCCTTTTGCTGAGAAAGCAGCATACCTGCCCATGCCATGGGTGTGAGCTGGCTGGCTGAGGTGGCACCAGCAGGGCCAGAAAAGCTGGTGTCACTTGGGTGGCTGGCCCGCAGTGATGTCTGCAGGGCTGCAAGCTCACAGGGACCGAGCTCAGAGCACTCTGTGCCCCTAACAGTGGCATTTGGGAGAAGGTCAGGTTGGGTTAGTAAAAAGAGTGAAGGATGCCTCTCCTATCAGGACTGAATTTGCAGTACAAGGTCTGTGATATGGTAGGTTTGAAAAACATTGCATTTGTGGGTGACTTAAGGCAGTTATATGGTTCCTTAGTGGTTTGCATGGCCAACATACAAAAGTTATGTATGTGCAATAACTTCTAAAAAGAAACTTCCAAAATTCTTTCATTGTTTTGCTTCAAGGACTGTTTTAACTCTACTCTTGGCTTTTTTTTTTCTAGAAAAGTTGCTGAATGTACTTTGTTATTGTTCGTCGTATTGCAAACACCTGCTAGGGATCAGGCGGTAGTGGGGCTTGGTCACAGATAGACAATAAAATACTGATGTCTTCTCTTCTTTAAATATAACCAGAAAAAAAATTTCTGAAAACGTGTAACGGAGTATTTTGTACATCTTTCAGGTAAATGGATATTTGATAATTAAATGCATAGTAGATATATGGTACAATTTAGAAGTTTCTATATGTGTTCAGCTTTCTGTGAGTGTTCAGCTACCATGGAAAGATTTATTTTAAAAAGCTGTAGGGGCTGATCTTAAGGTTCTTTGAAAAATTGCCTCCTAGTTTAATGTTTGCTATGAACTTCATTAAACATTTTATGTGGTCTGTGCCAATTAAAACCATTAGCATTACCATGAACCGGTAACCTTAGGAAAAAAAAATGGTTATGCTTAAAAACATAAAAGCAGGGTTATTAATAAAAAGTGACTTATCAAGTGTAAATAAAATGACCTGAACAAAATGTGCGTCATTGTACATGCATGCCCTCATTTACCATCTGGTTTCTCTTTTATGACCCTAACTATGGATTTATTTTGTGCTAGTGGACAAACAATTGGACAACACTTAAAAACACAAGCTGGAATGTAGGGAAAACTTACAGCACTGTTTCACATGCTCTTTCGTGTGGGGAAAAAACAGTTTATAGAAAAGATGATTTTATCTGTAAACAGTACATCTTGATGTGTCTTCCATATAGTCATATGATTATGATTTCTCTTACTTTCTTCAGATTTTCCTTGAAGTCCAGCTAAAAATGCAACCAACAATAAAGTGAAAAAGCTGTGTGGCTGAAGAAGCATCCTTCTACTTGGTGAAAATGTCTCTTATTTTTTGACAACGGTTAAAGGACAATGGGGTCTAACACGCTTGGGAAGGCTGCAACGTTAGATGAGCTTTTGAACACTTGTATTGAAATGTTTGGTATGCTTTTTCAATATTTTACTTTACTTTATCTTATAATATAACCCCTGCTGTTCTCTAGTTTAGCCAATCTTTCCCTTGGGAAACAACATTTCTGTTCTGTAAAATTTTCCATGTTTCTTTTTGGCCCAGAATCACACAAGCCAGAATTTTAATCATATGCACACTGTGTTAAATTTTCGTAATACAGATAATGCACAATGGTTGCTATAGTGGTTTTAAATTCTGGCCTTCACCAAGAGGAGTGTTTAGTTGAATTATTCAATGAGTTATTTCTGGCATTGATCTTTGTCTTGAGCAGTTACACAGCTGCGTTTCTGACCAGTCATTTTTTGTAAGGTTTTCCTAATCATCATGCAATAATTGGCAAGAATATGACTTAAGGCTCATGTAATCTTTTTACTCTTATTAAAATGTGATGTACCAGATCTGAGGGAAAGCAGTGATAAGATAGACCTTGATCCATAACACCATTAATAATGACATATGTCACATTGCAGTCAGATGAGTTCATGGATGGGCTTAAACACTTTGAAATGGGGCCTTAATTCACAAAGCTACATTTAGATTCTCTTGAAATGCAGGACAGCTTTTGATTGGCATGAGGTATTATTTTTTTTCTCTTGTGGAGAGAAACAAGTATGTAAAGGTTAGAGAGATTAAATAATTGAGGGACAGACAGATCTTGCTACTCAATGTAGTGAATCTCCACATATCCATTTCTGTAGACCACCATCAAATGTGTTGTTCTAAAACTTAAAGTATTATCAGAGATCATAAACTTGTTGTCTGTTGGAAATAATACCTTTCTTCCTTGTGTACACACTCTTTTGACAAGTGTAGTCTGTGTATGGTTCCCATTTCATACACGCATGTCATCTACTGTCTTTTAAAAGAGCGACAGACAGAGAATAATCTAAGATAGCAGTTGCTGAGGAACATTGGTGGCCAGCCAGCCTGCCAGGAAATAACTCTCTCTGTAGTTTCAGCGGCTACACTGCAAAGACATAAGGGTCTGTAAGGCAGCTGGAGATGGGACCCTGGGCACAGATGTAAGGTGCTGCTTTGACATTGAATTCTTTGAGGCAGACCCATTTTTTAACAATCTGATTGTTAACATAAAGCTATAAAGCTACAATAAAACAAATATTGGAAGTGATTGCATATAAATCGTCTCTTAGTCCATCTTTCAGGGGACTGACTTTGGGTTTGTTCTTCAGATTACTGGCAATCTCTTTGTATAACATTTAGCACAGTGCCATCCATGCCCCATTCTTTTAGTTATGGCCTGTTATCTACACTAGTTTGTTGTTTGGTTTTTTTTTCCTTTAAATACCTAGCACTACAATCCAGCAATAATTGACATTAAAGGAGCATTTTTGTGCTTTGGTTTTGTTTCCTACCTATTTGGTAGATAATGAGCCAACATTTATACTTTTGATCCTTTCTATCTGACTGCTTGAAGAATAAAAGCTCCTCTCTGTTCTTGAATAATTTGGTTAATTCATTGTTTCTCTTTTGCAGATGACAAAGGAAATCAGTGCTCCAGCCATTTGCCAAGAACCTTTCTTTTAATGCACCGGTGGTATCTGCCTTCCACAGAGCTGGCCGGCAAGCTTCTGTCCACATATCCTTTCACAAAGTTGTGCAGATCAACATTCCGATGTCAAAAGCAGATTTTTTTTCTGTGATTGCATGTAAAAATGTGTCAATTAAGTGACAAACAAGGTTTAGAAGGTTGGGGTTTTTTTCCAACCTAAAAGATGGAAGTCTATGAGCTTCTTTGTGCTACTGCTTGTGAACTTTTTCTATATGTACAAACATACTGAGGCATACTTTAAATTGACTTTGAATAAGTGGAAATAGGTGGCCAAGATAACTTTTCAAATGTATCACAGCAGACTGGCCTTCAACTACTATGAACTTTCAGTGGTAGCTAAGCACCTACATGTCATTTATACCTCTGAAAAAATTAAGTAATCAGAAATATTATCATATTTGCTTAGCCAGACCTGGCAAGAAACCATTCAGCAGAGTATTCTGAATAGTTTAATACTGGCATTTTGCTAGGGCAAAAAACAAAGTAGCAGCCAGGAAATTGTCTGTGTCCCCATAGATGCTGTGAAAGTTCATGAAATACCAGAGTATGCTGTGGTTATCTCTAGAAGAAAAGTTTGATACTTTTTTTTATTCAGCTAGTGTAGCGTCAAAGTCTTCTGTGAATAAAACCAACATTACTGAGTCAAGGCACACAAAACTTTCTTTAACTAGGATACATATAGAGATGCCAATGGGGAGAACTGCAATGAATTCAGATTAAAAATCTGCTATTTCATGAGGTAAGCATGCTTCTGGTCCTTTAGCATTTTGTTTTCACACTTCTGTGAATACTATCAATGTAATTTCATTTTGTGAAGATTAAAACTAAACCATGGAAATGTAAAGCTTTTTTTTTGTCCCCTCTTTACTTGATCTGGAGTCCTTAGAGAAGAGTGAATTTCTGTGCTTTAAAAACAGTTGTTTAAGTTAAGCCATCCAACCTTTAAGACATTTAACTGCATTGAGCTAAAAAGCTGATTGAAAACTTGTGCTATGATTTACCTGGTGTTTGAGTGTGACACCTCTTAGAGGGACACTAGTTCAGTGCCACACAGAGGAGAGACACATTTTGCTTCAAGATGTAATCTACTGTGGTAGAGAAAGATTGTCTCTGGGCTGCTAACTCCAGTTCACACAATCCTTACATAATTTATGATGACGGGAGCATGTTAGTGATGCCAAAGCTATTACAACTCAGGTATGTTCTGATCCTTATGCTGATTGTTTCTGACCTTGTTTCTATGGGAAAGCTCTCATGTGTTAGGCTGTGCTTTTGTAGGAACATTTCTCCATAAATGAGAAAGCACGAATTTTTAAATTAACATGATATAAACTGCTTCCCTCAAACAAATATTTTTTCCTCCTTCTTCTGGACTAAGTTATATCACTGTGAAGAATGGTGAGGGGGTCTATTGAAAGCAGGACTGATAAAGCCTTTTCCATACCACCTTCAATAGCAGTGGAGACATCTTGTTTATATGGTTACCGTGGTAGAACTGCCAGTGTGAGTCAGGACACATGTATGTGCCTTTTGTGTGTGTGCCCTGAGGTATCACTTTAATTTTACTTTTCAAAAGAATGCTGCTGTGTTGTGCTGTGGTGAGTGAATCAAAGGAAATTACATGATAAAGTGTCTTTTGCCACTTGAGTGTCATAGATAATCAGAGCAGCAACAAGTTGAGGTAGTCCACCCTCTCTGCCCAAAGACCAGTGAGTCTGAAATACTTGTGATTCCTATTAAATAAAATGTAGGGACATAGATGCAGCCACTGAATGTTACACCTGAAACCCTGAGCATCTCTTAACCACTGTCTGTGGATTTCAGATACTGGATTTTGGAATTTCCTGCAGAGTTTAACTTGGATCTTGGGCTGATTCGTCTGACTGAAGAGTTTCGAGAAGTAGCCAGCCAGCTCGGATATGAGGATCACGTCCATCTCATTGATATCTCCAGCATGTAAGGATGTTGTGAGCTTCAACATCTTTCTCTCTGTCTCTGTAACAGCAGAATTCTAGTTCTGTGCAAAATAGAAAAATATTAAGGGCCATCTGGATCTTGAGAGAGAAAAAAAAAAACAGTTACAAAAAGATTATATTGTCTTTTAAATTTGAAGTTACTGAAAATTTGAAATTCTAGTTGTAGTGTCACAGTAAAGAGAAAATTATCATCTGTATGTAAGTTTTTAATATATAAGGGAAATAAATAATTTTCCTGACAAAGCTAGTGCCAATTAAGTGATTAATATTACTTTTTTTCCTATAATTTTTAGTGTAGAATGACAAGCAATGCAGTGATTGGTGTGTTGTGTAAATCTTGCATGTTCTCGGGGAAGCTTTTTTTGTTCTCTCATAAGTAACCTGTTAATTTTTTCTAATGGCTTTCAGTGTACTTCTCTATACTTAACTGGGTAATCTTTAGCATTCACCTCTGTAGTTTTATTGCATCAAAATTGTTACATTATTATTTCCTTGACACGCTGAAATGAAAGTTACTTTTTAAACATCACAAGACAGGCTCTTGTATCTCACTTGATATTGTAGATTTTCTTCTAAAATATAGTATATGCATAGTGATTTTTCATTATTTAAAAATGCTATAGTAACCTGGAAGGACAACACTACTAATCTCAGTGAAGACTGCAAGACTTTCTGCAAGAACAATACCAGTGAAATCACATGAACATTCCCTCTTAAATCTTAATTTTAAAATATTGTTACCAACCTCTTCCTGCCCTCTGAAGTGCTTTTATTGTATATGAGTAGGAACTATTCCATTGCTTGCAAGCAAAGGATTTGCCTTTTTGTCCACCCACTTATTACTGTTTTGTTAGCTGTTTAACTGTTTCTGCTGTTCTGTTATTTCATGAACCTGTGGTCTTACAGAGTAAAAATTAATCCTTGATATTATTCAAGTATTTTTAAAATTCCATATCAGAATTTGGTGTGACCTGTTCTTCTTGTATTTCCAAGGCATTTTTTAAATTATGGCTTCCTGTATCATAGAGAAGAGTATGTTGTCCTTTTCTTCTGATAGAAACCTGCTATTATTTATCATTTGCAGTAGTGCCTCCAAAACTATTCTCTTCTGTTATGCACCTGAACAGGTCTTGCTCTGAGTGTTTGTTCTGTGCTGGATGTCACAGATCAGAAAGCTCATGGTCTGTCTCTTGGTAATTTTAGACTAACTGTTCAAATTGTGGGCTACATTCACATATACCCAAGTAGAAATGAGAATTGTACCTATTTTTCTATTGCAGTCCTTCCTATGACTGGATGAGACGAGTTACACAGAGGAAGAGAATTTCCAAGAAAGGAAAAGCCTGCCTGCTATTTGACCATCTGGAGCCCATTGAGCTAGCTGAACATCTCACTTTTCTGGAGCATAAATCTTTTAGGAGAATTTCTGTAAGAAGCCTACAACTTTGTCACTTGCAATTAGGAGCCTGTCCTTAAAGAGTGTTTACATGATGTAATGTTTATGACTTTTTTCCCTCAACATTTCAGTGTAGTAAATCTTTATAATCGTCCCTATGATGTACATAGCCATGGCTGCACCAGCACTTCCTTGATCTTTTTCATGACTGATGCTTTTAGTGACAGAAGTTCATTTTGTGGAAAAATTCTGGGCAAAAATTTCTGCTAAAAGCTACTGCAACCATGTGTTTCAGCAACTGGCTAAACTAATAGTATTATTCAAAATCTTCAGGTGGTTTTTTTTTTTTTTCCTCTGAGGAAAATAATTAATTGCTTTTCAGGAAACATCAGAGTCTTTGCAGTGAATAATTTTTTAAGAGATTGAAATATATATCATCCTGTTGTCTCCAGTCACTCCCAACCACTTCTTCAGAAACAATCCTTTCATTTGCCAACTTAAGATCAGGAGATAATTCAGGTTGGAAAGGATCTCAGGAGGCCTCTAGGCCAACCCCTTGCCCAAAGCAGGGTCAGCTCTGAGACAGATCGTGTTCCACAATGACTTTGCCAGTTGGGTCTTGAAAAACTGCAAGAACAGAGATAGCACAACTTCTCTTTCCTCCTTCTCCCATATGGGCACTGAGGAAAATCCAGATACATTTGCTTCTTTTCTCACAGGATTGTACATGAACAAGGAGGCAAAATTGGATTAAAATGGAAGTAGAAACTCAAGCAAAACAAATGAGTAACACAAATGCCAAAAGAAATCCTGATTTTTGCTGGCAAATATCCATGTGAAAAAGTCACAGGATGCCACTGTATCTGGTGGCAAACGGAAGCAATAAGTTCTTAAGATGACAAGTTCTCTTTGGGAAAAATATGAGGCTTTTTAAAAAATGTTTAGGAGCATGAAAGAAATCAGACTCCAAAACTAAGAAAAAATGTATGTATTTTTTTGTTTGTTTCAAGAGAGGAAGGAAAAGAGATCAATGAGGAGCTGAGACCAGTCTAAATACAATCGCTTTTGACGTAATTTAATAATGTTCAAAGGTTTATTACTCTAGACTTCAAATCATGGGAAAACACCCGTGATCTGTGCAATGCTAACCTCAAAGAAGGAGGGAGGGAGAAGAAAAAATGGATGGATTTCTAACTAGATTTAAGATATATTTTAATTCCTTTGGGAATTCCAGAAAGAAAACTCAGACTTGCAATGAATTTTCATTTTTCCTTGCTGTTTCTAACTTGTCTGTTAATTCTTCGGCTTGAATTTTGCTATCTCAGATGTTTCTCTGCAACCCAGTAGAATTAATTAATCTTAGAGAATCCTGTGATGCAATGAAGAGGTCTGAAAGACGTGTTGCTTGTTTATATAAGACTAGCATTTATTTGGCGATGTCAATGAGACTAGGTGATTTGCTCTGAACTGTTCAGAAATATAAGAGTGCCAAAGATATGTAATTGTAAAAGATTGTTAGTCTGCATCCTGTCATTGGTTTTACATATTTTAAAAAATGTAAGGGAGAAGGAAAGACAGTATTAACTGTAACCGGAAACATTTAAAAGTATCAGAACACTGAGATACTGTTTATTTGCAGCTCTGAGATGAGCATCTGCTGTGGAAAATAAGGCTCTGGGGTCTTCCAGTGCCTAAAGGGGACTTATGAGAAAGATGGTGAGAAACTCTTTAGCAGGGCCTGTTGTGATAGGATGAGAAGTAATGGTTTTAAAATAGAAGGAGGTAAATTCAGACTTGATATAAGGGAGACATTGTTTACAATGAGGGTGGTGGAACACTGGAGCAGGTTGCCCAGAGAGGTGGTAGATGTTGCATCCTTGAAAACGTTCAAGGCCAGGGTGGATGGGGCGCTGAGCAACCTAATCTGGTTGAAGATGTCCCTGCTCCTTGCAGGGCAGTTGGACTAGATGGCCTTTAAGGTCTCTTCCAACCCTAACTATTCTATGGTTCTATATGCCATCATATTGTTTTCTAGCAGGCAGTTTTTGATCAGCTAAGATCAAGAAACTTGTGTTGAAGGGCTTTGCTAGCAAGTCCCTGCACAAGCTAAAGTTATGTCATAAGCTTCTGAACATACGTCTTAAAAGGACAGCTGAAAAATATTTTCCAAACATTTAGGGAAATCTAATTCTTGGGAGAAGTAGCTCTCCCATGTAGAACTATGTCCATGAACACACAGGGACTGAAAAATAACATCAAAAGAGGCAAGATTTAGCAGAAGTAGCTCCTTGTGCTAGAGATTTTTTTTTTTACATAGGAGGAAGATGGGTGCATAGTCAGCTTCTTCAGATGCAGTTCAAGCTCCTGTGAAGAGTGACAGAGCTCCTATTGATTTCAGTGGGGCCAAGATTTCCCTCTTTACATCAACAATGGAGTTGATCAGGATATTGGAGTGGGATGAAAGCTCTCATTTATATGTTTCTTGCTTGTAGCATTAGATAATTCCTATAGAGTATCATGCTATAAGGATGTCAGGTAAAACTACACAGAATAAAACATTATAAGCGTTGAGTAAATTATGGGAAAGATTATTCCATGGAAGTAGTAATCATACTCATGTATTACCTGACACACAAACACTAAAGTTTTGAGTTGACATTGAAGTAATTAAAAAAAACAACCACCAACAAAATGTTAAGAGAGTGCAGCAAGGTCTGCGGACCCTGAGTCTTAGTCACTTTCTAAACAAGAGGAGCTTTAAAAGGAAAAAAAACTGATTAAAGCTTCAATTTGATTCTTAAGTTGTCTACAGTTTTACTGAAAATGCCTTTCTTCTGTTAGTTTACAGACTACCAAAGCTATGTGATCCATGGCTGCTTGGAGAACAATCCTACTTTGGAGAGATCTATTGCTTTATTTAATGGTATCTCCAAATGGGTCCAGCTCATGGTTCTCAGCAAACCAACACCCCAGCAAAGGGCGGAAGTCATCACAAAGTTTATCAATGTTGCACAAGTAAGTCTTGCATGTATTTTTCCTCCAGTATAAAGCAATAATACAAATAGATATTGCTGTAAATGAACTGGATGCTCTTTGTGCTCCAGTGAATAGCCTGTTCAACATCATGGCATGCTATTTGTTCAGGTGTGGTATAGCAGTATTTTTAACTAGCAGACATATCTATGAAATAACTGATCTGGTTGACAACTGTCACTATTGTGTGTTTCTTGTGGAGCTAAGCTAATCTAAAAAAGAATGCTGAACCTTTCTGTTATGTCCCCTGGTTTAGTGATTTCTTCTTTGGCAGTCTCCTTTTACTTGTCATGTGTGGCACTGGATAGCTGCCACATGTATTGCATTGATTTTTAGTTACGCATGCTCAATCTGTCCTGCAGAAGCTCCTTCACCTCCAGAACTTCAACACACTGATGGCAGTTGTGG
The DNA here is from genome assembly GCA_009806455.1 of Tetrax tetrax. Taxonomy (NCBI): domain Eukaryota; kingdom Metazoa; phylum Chordata; class Aves; order Otidiformes; family Otididae; genus Tetrax; species Tetrax tetrax. The sequence goes on from WHYT01015852.1 coordinate 375,882, forward strand.
GAGGCCTAAGCCACAGCTCTATTTCTCGCCTGAAAGAAACTCATTTTCATCTGTCTTCAGAAGTCACAAAGGTATGGCAACTCCAGAATATAGACATAGTGAGCAGAATGTCACTTTGGGATCAGATAGGTTCTGCAGTGCAGGTGTCTCACCAGCACAATACTTGGATGATGGCAGGGCATCCTAAAAGGCACTTTGGTTGCATTCCTCTTGGTAGAGAAGGATCAGCTCACAGATCCTCTGCTTGATTGCCTGTGCCAGAAAGGAAATTAACACTTTTGACACCCTGATATGAGTTGTGCTCATTTAAAACGGATTAAGGAAATGCTATGAGTGCTTTCTCAGAGACTTGCTTGTCTGGCTATTTGTAGGACTGGAACGAAATGACAGAGCTGGTGTCTTCTAATGGAAACTACTGCAACTACCGCAAGGCTTTTGCTGACTGTGTTGGCTTCAAAATTCCTATTTTAGGAGTTCATTTGAAAGACTTGATTGCTGTCCATGTCATATTTCCTGACTGGATAGATGAGAACAAAGTAAACATAGTGAAAATGCAGCAGCTTTCCATCACCTTGAGCGAACTAGTTTCCCTGCAAACTGCTTCTCATCATTTAGAGCCTAATATGGATTTAATTAACCTGCTAACTGTAAGTATCGAGCAAGTTTCAATTCACTTCTATTATTCAGATTTTGAATGTCAGTAGGAATATCTACAGAGATAAGTGCATGTTGTTATCCTAGTTTTGTAAAAGAAAAGAGAGAGAATACAAACCAGAAATGAATTCACCTGAGATGTGAATAAAATCAAAGAGAGTTTTATTACTGTAGTATATGATGGCTGGAAGCAGAAACAGGATTGTTAACAATTAATTATTTTAAGGATGACAAAAAGAGGGCTGTGTTTGTGTAAGGTGAAGTAAAAGCTAAGTTCTAACTACTTAGATCTGAGGCTTATGTCTCCTGTGCAAGGATCAGGTGATGTGTTGACATGGACACACGTGAAATTCCAACATGGCCATCACTCTGCTCTTGGTCCCTGTCCCCTGTGCTTTGTGTGCAACACCATACTCTGCCTTCCAGTAAATAAAAGTGCTCTTGAATGGTGTTAAAGAACCCCTGCAACCCCTGCTCTTTCCCCTCCTCTTCCCCCTTGGCAGTGACTACATTTGGGGAAGTTTGAAACTGGCACACTGAAATTACAGATAAGGATTTGAATGTCCCATTTCAAACCAAAGGAAAATGAGATTTCAAAAAGACTTAATAAAACTTTTTTTAAAGAAAGCTGCAACTGACAATGCTAAAAGAAATTAATTTTCAGTCCTGTTTTTGATGTGTAGACAATGACTATAATTTTAGTAGTTACTAGACTTTATTTCAAAACGTACTGAAGCATGGAGCCTGAACTATCAGGCCCAAACCTGTTTCTGGTGGAATTTAGTCATTTTAGCACTGATCTTAACTGCAGCAGCGTTTGACCCAGCACAACAGTTTGTTCATGGAGCAATCTGGGAACAACTCCTAATCACAGCTAGTGGGACAGGGAAGAGAAGGGACTGTGTATTGTCCACTGCAACGCCCACCTAGTTAAAATATTAGTCTATAAAGGCAGATACTTATTACCTTGTTTTGTTTTAGTAGGGATTGATAGTTGCTTTCTTATCTTGCACCACTTTTTCCTTCCCTGCTCGTTTCTGAAAGTTCAAAGTTTCTTACAAGCTTGGCTGTGAGTAGGGGGAAGTAAGATCTCAGGTTTTAGAGAACTGAGCAATAAGAAACTGAGCCCAAAAGGGCACAGATTAGACAATGTGAAGTGAGACATGGAAGCTGAACCACTGCTGACATTTTCATTAGCTGTTCTCTCTTTTAGGTGACAGCCTGCTTTCCAAAAGGAGCAGAAAGCCCCAAATTTTTCTAAGACCTTGCAGTTTTTTCCCCATCATTGTGTCAACCTGAGTTTGTGTTTTACCTGTTTTTTTCAGTTTTTGAAATATTTTCCTTGTTTTGTTTGTTTTCAGCACAATGATACAGATTCTGTTTATATGTACATAACATTTCATTCAGTATATTTCATTTACCAGGAGAAATAATTGAGTACATGACAAGTACTTTTTCACTTACTATGGTGTGATGTGTTACAGTTGAGCCAATCTGATTGTAAATAAATGAGGCTGCATGCTGCAATGTTGATTTCGGACCTGATCATGAGTTAAAATTAACCTGTGGTGCTTTTTTCTTGTTAGTATGATTCTATGGTGTTACCTTTCAGTACTGATGGAGACAGCCATAGGTATCCTAGGTAGACAGCTGTAGGTGTACTAAAACCTTTTGAGGGTAGTCCTGTCTTCATAGTAGTCGCTGGAAGTGTCGTTGTGAGCCAAGTAGGTTTGATAGTGTGGGAGTTTTCATTTAAGATGGTGACTCCTGGAAAGGATAAAACCAAACTTCTACGAAAGGTTCTTGGATCTGAATTTTGGTACATCTCATAATATTATTAATATTCTCACTTTTCTTCCAGTATTTAGGTTTTTGGCCTCATTTGTACATATGATTACATTACAGTACTTTTTTTACAGTGGTCTCTTAAACAATAATAATAAACTTATACAGTAGGTGAAATATTTTTGTCAAACTTTTTGTTAATGAGAAAGTTTAAAATTATAAGCTGGGGTCAGAGAAAGAGGAGAAGAAAGCTCAGGTGGCAGTCCGAAGCTGACAAGAACTGACTAAAAATAGTTGACCTTGCTACGTGCAAACGGTCTTTTAGCAGATTTAGCTTCCTTTGCTGCATAAGTCAAGCTTAGTTTTCACAGCCTGAAGAAATAACTATTCTATTTATTTCTGGGTCTTCCCTCTCTAATGTAGACTGTGAAATTTTTTTCTCATCATTAACTTATTTAGAGAAACTCCCTTTCAAAATTAGTAAATGTGCATAGAAGTGTAGAGTGCTTTTCATTTGTGTGTGAATCAACTGACCCAACTATTTGTTCACTTCTGCTGTTTTCCCGTTAAGCCACTTCTATCCAGGCAGGCTTTCAGTAGGGGTTTTGTCCTGATAAGCAATGTGTGAATCTCTTGCCTGGCCTCCATCCTTTGCAGTGTTGCCTTTTACACCACTCTGAGCAAGTGCTAACAGCCTGGCCTGTGCTTCCTTGACAAGTAAATCACTGGGTGCTGGTTTTCTAGTCAAACAACTTGCACAAAAAGATAAAATGGGTATTTCATGGATATGTGGGAATTTTCTCTGGTCTTTTTTTTCCTCAGTGGCAGAGGCCAATCTACTCTGGGGAAGCTAATCCCTTTCGAGTGGTTTGGAAATGGTGACATTTGGGGAGACTGTGTTAAGAGCTATGAAGTGAGAGCTTGGCTTAAAAGCTGGGGCAAGAGCTTGGTGGTAAGCTTCAAGCCATCTGGTCAAGGGTCCAACAGGCATTTTTCAGATGCTATTGTGTGTATAGACCTAAAAGGTGAATGGGGGACAAGAAAACTTAAATCTCTGTGGTTTCAGTGGCAGCTGCTGAATGATCAGCATTTTGGAAAGCTGGGGCTCTCTCTTGATTTAGATGTCTGCACACAAACTTGGAAGTCTGCTTCCCCTCTCCTTCCCCCCACCATCTTATTGTCAGCATAAAAAAAAAAAATCAGCTTCTAACTCATAGAATTTTAGCTATGAACAAGTAGCTGAAAGAAGCCAATATTTTGCATGGAAGTTAAAATGCTACAAATAAGGCAAAGGTTTGTTGTAAGGAGGGCAGCAAGACAAATGCCAGGCTTACTAGCATAGGAGACTGCAAAAGCTGAGAGGGAGCTTTAGTGATGCGAGTCCTCACTTTGTCATGTGTAAATGAGTCTGAGTTATATGGGCAAGAGAAATAAATGTGTGACGACTCAGCTGCCAGTGAGCCAAAGTGTGTTACACAAAGATGGACTCACATCTTAGTACATGCTTGCTCTTAGTCTGTGTGGTTCTTCCTCTTTTCCTGCCTTATTGGCCACACTCAGTCCACCTCCACTGACTCTGTTCTTGGCTCTGTGCTACTCCCTGGCATCTGAAACCTGGAGATAAGAAGTAGAAGTAGTAAAAGAGGACCTAAGCACGAGCTTAGCAGTGCACCAGAGAGGAATAATAGCTCTAATGACATTTTCATTATTAGAAAACTTAACATTTGGTAAGGATGCTTAAGGTATTTCTTTACATGGCCGGCAGTATTTCCATATTGTTTTTATTTCACAACATGAAAGCCCATGGGTAAATGTTTCATCACTTTCTGTGGATTGGAAGAGGATCTCAGTCTCTCAACTAGGCTACAGTGTATTTATACTAACTGCACTAGAACTTACTTGGTGCCACCATTCTTCCACCACTATTTTTAGGTCTCAACAACTATTTATCTAACCTGTTCTGAGACTATATGCAAATGACTGGAAAGTCCCAGTCACTTGTACAGTCTAGTGAAGAGAATGAGAAATATCTAAACAATCAAATTGAAAGTCACCCTCCCTAACTTGTGTTCAGTAAGTTCCACTTACAAAAAAAAAAAAGCCATGCCTTTCTGATCCCTCCTCCACACTCCTCAGTGCTCCTCAGAATTGCTTGGAAACACAGAATAGCAATGAAAGTCAAGTAAAAATGGAAACTGCCACCTGCTGTAAAGGTTGTCCTAGGGGAAATCTGATTGTGCTTTTTCTGGCAGAGAAAACTGTAAATAAAATATAAAATGAAAGCTTATATAAACACATAATCATCATCCTTGTAATTTTTTTTGCTAGTATTTGAAACTTTTAGACAATACTTTGTCCACTGTGTGCTTACACATTGTGCCTAATGAAATTATAACTGCTGCTTATGATAAGGTCAGATAATTCAGGAAAGGGGAGATACAAACTAATCAGCATTAGTAAATACTAATGCATTTCCGTCCCCAAATTCACACTGCTCATCTGGCCTGCTGAGAAACCTGTGCTCTTCAGTAGGAACAGAGAAATGTCTTTTGAACTAGCAATTCTGCTGTCAGTCCCAGCCTGACCTGATAATGTCATGTGCTCCAACTGAGTTCTGCTTATTTTATACCACCAAGGAATCACTGAATAACTAAGTACATGAATTATATTTGTTACAGTAGTTACTGAATCTATATTATCTTTAGGACAGGTCCTTACATTCCCCTGTGACAGCAGCATGCCAGCAGGATGCTCAGGCTTTCACTGGTGCCCATAACCAAGTTACGAAGCACAAAAATCAGCATAGTGTTACATTTAGATAAAATGAATAATGCAAAATCCAGACATCTCTAAAGCCCTGTATTCACTCTGCCATGTGTACCTATCTTGGGAAACGGCACAACTCTTGTCTTACTCATAGCACAAAATTCTGCCTGCAAGAAGGTGGCTCCTAGAGGTGGTTCTGCAGTATGGTATTGCTGGTCCTGCTTGTTACTAATTCGGCACTTCAGGTTCTCTAAAAATAACCTTCTATCACAGTCATTTAGTCAGTACTAATTCTATCTGCCTGCTGGGAAACATCCTTTTAACTCAATCTTAGCTAAATTGGGTATTTGCAAGGTAGATGATTACTTCAAATCATGGCAATTACTCCAAAGCCAATTAATGTAGGGACATGATCACAGGAAATATGCAATGTTAATTTGCTCTCATTGCAAAACATTAGCCACAGTGTTGATTACTTTTCTCCTACATCATGCCATGCGAGGAGGAATTTACTGCAGACCTGCATCAGCACAAGGCCACAGCTGCCAAAGTAAAAACAGACAGATTCATCCTCCTTTAAGTGTATTTATGCCCTCCCTTTTCTCTCAATAAATCCTCTAGGGAAAAGAATGAGTACATGGAAGAAAAAAATGTTCATTTATATAAGAAGAGAAGCTGAAAGGGAATTTGCCTTACTCCCTGAGGGGAATCAGGAACAGGCCAAGCTGGGCTAAAGGAACTGGGATTGCTGTTCATGGAGCACTGGCTGCATCAACAGCAGTGCCAAACCTGGCTTACCTCTCCCAGGCCCACGTCAGCGGTTGACTGCTGCCCAGGGCTTTCCAGAGAGGCTTTTGCTGCATGGGCTGATCTCTGTAAAAGAGCTGCAGGACTCTGACCCTTCTTCAGGAACAAAATTAGACCAGAACACAATCTAAAGTACTTCTGGCCTAGCCCCTTTACAACTTCTTTCCTGCAGTTTTTGTGTTCACCAGTTTATTTCTCTGAGATCTCTTGTGACCATTGAACCGCTAGAAGAAAGTGTTTTGTGTAAGGGTGGTCTTTGGGGCCAGTGTCACTCTTTGGAAAAGGTCAGCATACAGCCCCTCTCACTCGACGTGTTAGGATGCAGCTTGTGACAGCCCTCGAGTGACAGCGCCTGCTCATCCCAGTACAGGCGTGAACAGCAACGCGTGCTCACCAGCATGAGGGTTATGTTAGCTCTGTGAAAAGCTCCTTTCCCAGCAGCTGCAAGCAGCTTCAGCCTGTATCCTGAGCTCTGAGTAGCAAAACTTTTTGTTTGGCTTCAGTGGGAGGTATGTCTCTGATTATAAGCCTGTCATAACCAACTCAATCTGATAAATATTACTGGTTTTCTCTCTTTTTTACACATAGCTGTCCCTGGACCTCTATCACACAGAGGATGATATCTACAAGCTCTCACTGGTGCTGGAACCAAGGAACTCCAAATCTGTAGGTCATCTTTTACTGAATTTTCATATATTGCTTATTTTGTCTGCATACAATTGGTTAAATTTTTAAATGACAGTTAATGAGTTTCCTTATTCATATTCATGTAAAGGCTTTTACTGTCTATGCTTGTATAGTAAACACATATTTACAGGTTTTAGTGCATACTGGAAGAAATAAATAGTGAAACATGCCAGACTTCATTATTAATTATTTTTCAACAAAACCTCTGCTAGTCCTGGAAAACATAGTTCTGCTTTCTGTGAAGATATCCTTTGTAAGTTTATATCAATTATCTATTGTGTGACCATTAGTTCATCTTCTGGATGCTGGAGCAGTTATATAAAACAACACTGAATCCAAAGATTTGTTTTAGGTAAGGCAGAGCATTAGCTGTACTGTTTTATAAACTGTTTGCTTATGCAAAATTGGCTGTATCTTGGACTCTCAAGCAATGTTTAAAAATCTCAGAATAGATTTTTTTTTTTTTTAGTATGTGCAACTAAAGATAATGTTGCATTGATACATTTTTTTATTATGCTTTGCAAGTCTGGGGATACAGATAAATCTCCTAATTAGTAGATGACTTTTCATTTAAAGTAGTACTATCTCTTCTCTTGCCAAAGTTTAGGGACTCCTCTTCCCTCTGAGCATTTCACCAGTGCATTAATATTCTTATTACCTACCATATTGCGCACGTGATGCTCTCAGTCTGATCCCTCTTAAGTCCGACACCAGCAGAAACTAAGGGCAGCCTGGATGCTTAGCAGCGTGTGAAAGCAGAGTCCAGTAGTCTGAGGTGATTCATTGCAGTGTTTTTTATGTTTTTGAAGTATTCTTAAAAGCAAACAAAGAAGAAAAATCCCTTAATTTCCGAGTGTAGGGTTTCTTAAGATAGTTTGTCAGTCTTGGGGACCAGTTTGAGGACTATGTATGCGTGCTTTCAGTAGAAGATGATGAGCAATTATAAGGAAGTTATTGAATATTTCTGTAGTCAACACTAACTCAGTTTGAACACCTGGAATTTCATTACTGAGTCTCCAGTCCTTGTTGGATATGATTTGACTGCAACAGTTCCCATTTATCGCAGTTGTTCTGGCTCCTTCGTGCTTCCATTACTGCCAGCAAAGTTGAATCGTTACAGCTCTAAGTTGTGGCAGGACTAATGGGCCACTACTGTAAATGGATAAAATTATCACATTGCTGCTTTGGTGTCCAGCCTGTGCTGAAGAAGGACAAAAGCAATATAAACAGTGCTGTGAACGTTAACAGTACCCAGATATTGTGAGAGACTTTTGTACGATGATCAATGAATAACCAGTGACATTGAGCTGTTGCAGCACCCTGGTGAGTATAAAGCTACAACTGACTCAACAGAAGCTGGACTATTTGAAGCATACTTCTCTTTGATGGAGTGCCAAAGCACATGATATTTTAGAGGGGAAAGAATCTGTAGAGCTTTTGTATGTGGAAAAATTCGTCAAAGGCAATGTGACAGTGGAGTTTTATCATTCCAACTGCTCCTTGATTTATTTTTGTACTGGTACAACTCCCATGCAGGTGCAATGCAGAGGAAGTGCCTCAGGCTGCTGCAGTCATTTTCAAGGCAGAAGTGGAACTGATCCGTTAGCATACGAGCCTGCTGTCAACAGGGACTTGAGCAAGACTTTCATTCTGTTAAACTGAGAAGAGACTCTTCAGTCAGTGTAGCAGCCTAAAAAATACTGAAGACTGACAGCCAGTTGTAGTATAGCATCTCCTTGTCACACTGTCCGGCTTTAACTGCACATTAGTTATCTTCTTGTTTGTGGTTTTTACTAGTACAGCTATTGACTAGAAGACAACTCTGCCTGGTACAGTTATGCCACTGAAGACACACTTACATAGATTTTTTGCTTTTTAGTAGAATTTTTTTTCAACGCCAAAATACTCAGATATTTGCATCCATCTGAAAATGCTTTTTTAGTCTATGATACCATTATCCCTCTCCTGGTGAAACAGACAGGAGATACAAGCTGAATCACAAACAGCATGACCAGATACAGTATTTCTGAATGTTCAATAAATTTAGGTACTTCCTCTCTGGAGACTGCTTAGTGCCTTTCCTCATAGAATGGATTTCAAATATGTAAATAAAATTATGAGTGTTCATACGAGTCTATGAGTGAAATAGGAGGAACCAACATTGCCCATCGGCTAGTGGGCAGTAACATGAAGTTTTTGTTGCAACTTGTCAAAAACCATAAAAATTGAATGAGACTTCAAGTGAAATAGCCCAGAAGAAAGAGGAATGCTCTAGTATATTGAGTCTCTTTCTGTTACTGTGTACTCAGACCAGCAGGAGTTAAAAGCTCTCTGTGAGGATTTGGTAGTCTAGCACCACTCTGACACTTGGTACTGATGCTTTGAGTCCCTTTAGTCTAAGATTTTTTTAGGGGGAGGCACATTTTGAATTTCTTCTCTGACTATAGCTGTAAGAATATCACAATATTGGCATGTTACATGTTATCATCTTTAAAAGATTGCTGCATTTATGCATATTTTTAGAGCAAAAACACTTGCCAGCATGTCGGTCCATCACTGTGTGGTGACGTTAATTTTAGCATTAAAACGTTCTGTAAGTGCTTTTGGCATATAGAGCTGGATTGAAATACAAGTTCATTGTATTTCTTGATGATATTGAATTCTGTGGATTTAGGCATTTTTTTTCTTCCCAAACTTACTTGTGCAGATTTGTGTAGTAATTCAAGAGCAATTCAGGAACTGATAAAAGCTGTTCTGACAATTGAATAAGGAAAAGCCAAGTTATTAAAGGAACCCACTAACATATCTTTCTTTTTTTTCCTACCAAGCACAGTGAGAGTATGACCTTGTGACCATCTCAATATCAAAGTTTACAATACCTTTGTTATACATAGTAATAAATGTTACATTTTTACATGGCTTAGTTATCTCCCTCCCTTTAAATTGGTGAGGGTTGAGAGACAGATGAGACACAGATTTCTTGCTCATCAGCTCATACAGGGGCCTTCTGAGGCTGTGGGCCATCTCCCTTCTGATCTAAACAGTGCTGAATTTTTTCTGCTTGACTGCTTCACCTGCTAGATGTCAAGTGGCAGATGCAGGAGAAGGCCAGCATTTTTCATGCTAACCGGTGATTTTTGAAGCCTTACCTGAAACTGTGTTCAGATTTGTCCTATATTTTCTACTTGAAGAAGCTGAGCTGCATGCCAGATTTTCTCCCAAAGCACCACAGTGGCATGGAGGGAGTTGGGTTGCGTGCTCTGTGCATCATGTGAGCTGTTAGCTACCGTTTTGTCAAGACCAAGCTGTTTTCAAAATAAAAGTCTGTCTGGTGTTATCTGCAGAGCAAGTCAAAGGTCAGCCCTTCCACTCAGGCTGCCTGGATGAATTAAGCTGTGCACCCTGGAGCATCTCAGCCGTGAACATGTGGGGTTGCTGAGCATAATTCTGCCCCAGCTTCTGCATCATGCTCTCTTCGTGATGCTGCACAGAGCAGGAGTGTTAACTTACTCAGGCCATCGGAGTCCCTTGCGTGGCTTCCAGACACAGTCCCTCCGGTGGGCAGCTGGGCCAGGCTGCATCATGGTGGCGAGTTCCTTGAGGGCTGTATCGGGCAAAAGAAAAGCAAGGACTTGAGTTTACCTGTTTCTGATGCCCACTGTGTCCAGTGACCCTCCTTCCTTCCCTCTTCCTCTGAGTCTCATTGCGACATCTTGCCTGATGTGCAAAGTACATTTTTACAGCACAGGGACTCCAGTAGTTTGTGGCTGTAGCTCTGACATACAGAGCTGCTTTTAATGGAAAATTCAGCTTCGTAATTCAGATTTTAAAATCTTTGTGTTCTCATCCATCTCTCAGCAGCCTACCTCCCCAACGACCCCTAACAAGCCAGTAGTGCCACTGGAGTGGGCGTCTGGAGTGGTACCAAAACCTGACCCTACAGTCATTAACAAGCACATACGGAAGCTGGTGGATGTACGTATTTTGAAGAATGTATTGGCTGAAGAGAACAATAACTTTGACTTTGTCATCACTGTAATTTAATTTCAAGCTTCTCAAGAGATTGTTTTGGTTGGGATGAATTTCAGACATCTGCTAACAGATTTGAACTT
>WHYT01015852.1:397249-435737 GCA_009806455.1 Tetrax tetrax
TTAAAAGCTCTCTGTGAGGATTTGGTAGTCTAGCACCACTCTGACACTTGGTACTGATGCTTTGAGTCCCTTTAGTCTAAGATTTTTTTAGGGGGAGGCACATTTTGAATTTCTTCTCTGACTATAGCTGTAAGAATATCACAATATTGGCATGTTACATGTTATCATCTTTAAAAGATTGCTGCATTTATGCATATTTTTAGAGCAAAAAGTGTAAGTGCCTTTGGCATATAGAGCTGGATATCCAAGTTCATTGTATTTCTTGATGATATTGAATTCTGTGGATTTAGGCATTTTTTTTCTTCCCAAACTTACTTGTGCAGATTTGTGTAGTAATTCAAGAGCAATTCAGGAACTGATAAAAGCTGTTCTGACAATTGAATAAGGAAAAGCCAAGTTATTAAAGGAACCCACTAACACATCTTTCTTTTTTTTCCTACCAAGCACAGTGAGAGCATGACCTTGTGACCATTTTTCATCTCAATATCAAAGTTTACAATACCTTTGTTATACACAGTAATAAATGTAACATTTTTACATGGCTTAGTTATCTCCCTCCCTTTAAATTGGTAAGGGTTGAGAGACAGATGAGACACAGATTTCTTGCTCATCAGCTCACACAGGGGCCTTCTGAGGCTGTGGGCCATTTCCCTTCTGATCTAAACAGTGCTGAATTTTTTCTGCTTGACTGCTTCACCTGCTAGATGTCAAGTGGCAGATGCAGGAGAAGGCCTTGCAGCATTTTTCATGCTAACCGGTGATTTTTGAAGCCTTACCTGAAACTGTGTTCAGATTTGTCCTATATTTTCTACTTGAACAAGCTGAGCTGCATGCCAGATTTTCTCCCAAAGCACCACAGTGGCATGGAGGGAGTTGGGTTGCATGCTCTGTGCATCATGTGAGCTGTTAGCTACCGTTTTGTCAAGACCAAGCTGTTTTCAAAATAAAATAGTCTGTCTGGTGTTATCTGCAGAGCAAGTCAAAGGTCAGCCCTTCCACTCAGGCTGCCTGGATGAATTAAGCTGTGCACCCTGGAGCATCTCAGCCGTGAACATGTGGGGTTGCTGAGCATAATTCTGCCCCAGCTTCTGCATCATGCTGTCTTCCTGATGCTGCACAGAGCAGGAGTGTTAACTTACTCAGGCCATCGGAGTCCCTTGCGTGGCTTCCAGACACAGTCCCTCCGGTGGGCAGCTGGGCCAGGCTGCGTCATGGTGGCGAGTTCCTTGAGGGCTGTATCGGGCAAAAGAAAAGCAAGGATTTGAGTTTACCTGTTTCTGATGCCCACTGTGTCCAGTGACCCTCCTTCCTTCCCTCTTCCTCTGAGTCTCATTGCGACATCTTGCCTGATGTGCAAAGTACAGGGACTGTACACATCTTGCCTGATGTGTTACAGCACAGGGACTCCAGTAGTTTGTGGCTGTAGCTCTGACATACAGAGCTGCTTTTAATGGAAAATTCAGCTTCGTAATTCAGATTTTAAAATCTTTGTGTTCTCATCCATCTCTCAGCAGCCTACCTCCCCAACGACCCCTAACAAGCCAGTAGTGCCACTGGAGTGGGCGTCTGGAGTGGTACCAAAACCTGACCCTACAGTCATTAACAAGCACATACGGAAGCTGGTGGATGTACGTATTTTGAAGAATGTATTGGCTGAAGAGAACAATAACTTTGACTTTGTCATCACTGTAATTTAATTTCAAGCTTCTCAAGAGATTGTTTTGGTTGGGATGAATTTCAGACATCTGCTAACAGATTTGAACTTTTACCGATACTTTCAGAAATATTTATTTTATTCCTGCAGTCAGCAATGGGATTAGTAAGCAGGTTTCTGGATGCAAAGGAGCAGACTTTCAGGAACATCCAAAGCCTGACTGCTGTTCAATAGGTTTGATGAGCAAGTATAAATTGAAAGGGCAAAGTTGAGTTTTTGCATCTCTAGCCACCCAGTTTATGTCTGGAAACAAAAATACTCAGAAACAAGGACTCATGTATTACTAGATCCAGAGAAGATTTCCAGAAACCCTGTTTCTGGTTTTTAACTTGCTGTCATTTGACTGTTCAGAGCATACTACATATGGTAAAGATAGCACTGTCTTGGTATCACTTTAAAAATGTGAGCATGAGGTCATAAAGAACTATAGCTGGGATCTTCCAGCTTCAGTTTGGAAAGTGACATGTTAGGTGATGCAAACAAAACCAGACACTACCAGGTTTGTTTGGAGAGACTGAGTGCTGTTGTGTTGGTGTGTAAGGGACTTTCAGTGATGTGAGCAGCATGCAGAGGAACTGGGAATGTGTTGTAGATAATGAAGCAAGATTTCCTTCTGCTTTTTACAGAATAAGTAAGTCTGGGAGGAACTATTAAATTCTGACTTCATTTGTGTTGCAGGTCATTAATTGGGGTTATGTTGTTAAGATAACTTAAACAAAATCTTCAGTTGTTTCACTCAGACTTCAAATATATCTTGTGGTTTACTTTTTGTACATGCTCTTTTTTAAGAAAGTTTCGCTTTTCTCTTAACGTGGGATGCCAGAACTGCACATACTGTTCCTGTATTGCTTTTGTCAGTGCCATATGTGTTGATAAAAATCACTCCACATCCAAAACTCTCTTTGATATCTTGTTTACATAGGAAGTCTGTCGCAATTGCTTAATCTTTTCAGAATGTGCTGAGTGTGGGGTTGTTCTTGTTTCTGTGAATGGGGGAGATGCAGTCTCCCATTCCACAATTTTGGCCTGGTTTGGGATGTGTGATCTTGAATTTGACAGGATTAAAACATGGTTTGGGGCTGTTACGGATACAGCTTACCAAGAGGCCCACACCACTCTGTTCAACTTTGTGTTACCAGTCTTTGTCATTTATTAGCTGCTTTGAGTTGTGCTTTAAAGCATTGGAGTTTTTTTTATTACTAAAAGTTTTGAATACTGTTTGGGTTTGCGGATTGTTTCCTTCTTGACGATGTATTTTTGAGATCTGCCAGTCATTGGTTACAGATCATTTGAGAGATGCTTAGAAATTGGCTTCATTACATTCTTGCTAAAATAAGGACAATGCAAACACCTTTCAGAGGTCTGTGTATGTTCAAGTCTTGTCTTTGTCAACCAAACCTTAATCTAATGGGACAGTTTGTGCTTCAATATGTGTCTTTCAGATAGTCATGTTGACTTTGTGCACATATTTTTCCCATCAGCGTTACATGTAGTTTTAACGCCCCTTACACATCTCTACAATGAGTAAGACAGAATACAGTAATTCCTTAGCAGCTAAGGAGGGCTTCCATCCCTTCACGTGACCTTTTAAATTTGATCCCATGTCTGTTTTTACTTAGTGGTGGCTGGGGTGGGTTGATGGGAGGGAGTTGTTAGATACAAAGTGCTCGTGATCTGGATGTCAAAGTATTAGTGAACAAATCAGACTGAAACAGCACTGTAGCAGAGCAGAGGTGATGAGCTGAAAGAGAATTGAAGTCAAAAACATCTGAAATACACATGGGAAAGTTGCTGTTGGGTTAGTTTTGGGTTTTTTTGGTTTTTTTTTTTTTTTTGTGATTAAAAAGCATACTTACTTGCAGCAAAGGGAATATGCCACATGGGGCAGAATTTTAGTGACATTTCCCAGAAAGAAGAAAAATAGAGCAAGAATAATTATGTCTGAAGAGGTGTGGAGGACCATCACTAGATAAATATTGAGGTCAACTTTTCTTTGAAAATTAGCTATTTTTTCCCTTACAGTCCAATAAATATGCATATTGAAGTACCAAGTAGGAATAAAAGGAATAAAACAGGGCAGCAGAGCATCTGATTAGTAATCATTAATTTACAAGTAATTATAAGGTTCAAGAGCTGGTACAGATTCAGGATAGGCTGGATATTAGGACAATAATTTCCTTTTTTTTCCCCCCAGTCTGTCTTTAGGAACTATGACCATGACCACGATGGCTATATTTCTCAGGAAGACTTCGAAAGTATAGCTGCCAACTTCCCCTTTTTGGACTCTTTCTGTGTACTGGACAAAGACCAGTAAGTTGGAGGTTTCTTTGTCATTTTTTTCTTTTCCTCAATTAAAAAACTTATGAAAAACAAATACTGAGGAAACAGTGTCTCCCAAGCTCCTTGTGTCTGCCATCTTGCTTAATGAACTGAAGATCACTGAAGGCTGATTTCTGTTCTCATTTAACTTGTTGTGCTGTAGTTGATTCTATAAGACAACCCAGGCTGGAGTCCTGCTTTACCTGGTACTTTTAAGATCATTTATGGGATAGCCTAATGAGGCATTCCTGCTGGGACTGAGTCAAAAACCCTACGGTACCATCTAATTACAGTGGAGATCCTGTACCCAGACCAAACATCAGCCTGGTGGAACAAATAAGTTGTGTATGGGACAGTACACAATGAGTGTATGAGTGAGAAATGAGTGTATGTAGCAGAGAGAAGGTAAGAAATATTCTAGGAGGCATATATAGTTCCTAGCCAATTGAGCCTGATAATCCTCTCTGGCTGTCAAGGCTGGTGGTCAGCCAGAGGCATAATGGCTTGCTCTGTGTAAGCGACAAGTCAAGGTCCTTCACATAGTGGCCTGCTGGTCTGTGCTCTGGAATCACGAACAGGTGAGAAACCAAGGTCCATGCTCTAAGTTCATTGTTTGTTGTTTAATGAAGGATAAGAACCACAAAGCCTGTAAGGGTTTTTTCTGCCAGGACTGGTGCAGCTCTTTCGAAAAATGTGCTTTGTGTGCTGTGTGCTTTTCGCAACGAGAAAATCTTGAGTTCTTCATTAGTGTGAGCAGTGACAGATCCACTCTACTTTTTCTCTCCCTGACAGAGATGGTCTTATAAGCAAAGAAGAAATGATGGCTTACTTTCTGAGAGCTAAATCACAGTTCCAGTGTAAAATGGGACCCGGGTTTATTCACAACTTTCAGGAGATGACCTATCTTAAACCAACTTTCTGTGAGCACTGTGCAGGATTTGTAAGTATGTTTTTAATAATAGTATAAACTCAAGCACAACTTTTTACCCTTTAATGTAGACAAGGTGAAACTGACTCCACACATTGATAAAGTCTCTTGGCCAAATACCTCATTACATTTAGAAGCAGAAAATGTTTACTCATGTTATAGTTGTGCTATCCAGTTTTGGTTTAGTGGTTCTTGAATACTGGCATTTGTAAGAATTACTGTTGCAGGGCAAAAATAAAATTATGTTAGCTAAAGGATATTAGAGACTATATGAATGGCTTTACTTGCTTTATCTAAAGTTCTTTAATTTGGCTTGATTTCCCATGTAAACAAGCTCAAGGGAAAATGAGTTTCTGGAACAGAGGATGTAGATGAAGCAAAAGCCATTCTTTCTCAGGAAATTGCACATGGCAACATAGCTGTGTTCATAATTCTCTGAATGGCCATAATAGCCTTAATCCTTTCTCTATTGAATTAACAGATCTTCTAATTTGGTCAAGAAATCAAAAGTACTTCCAGCAGTTCTATGCAATAAGAATTTTTTAAATGTATTTGTTGGGTTTTTTAATTTGCTTTTTCTCTCAGCCGTAACTTACCAGATGCCACTTACTAGAGTGCTCTGTACATAGCTGGGAAATGATTGGCTCTATGAACTTTTGTGTTGCTTGTAAACCTCCTCCAACTTCCACTTCAAACCAAGTTTAGTAAAGAAAAAGGAATGACTATGATTTAAAAGTTACATTAGTGTACACACTCTGCTGAAATCAAATGTCCATATTGAGACAGCTTAAGCAATAAGGGTAGAGGCCCATGTCATCCATTTACGGGTGGCCCCCGTAACAGTGTGTAGACTCAGACCATGGTCCCTGCTCTCCAGCACAAATCTGCCTCTGCTGTTGGTGGCAAAATCTCCACCTTATACTACATGGACTTTTCCAGTAATATGTCTTTGTGGTTGAAAGTATCAATAACAGCACTGCTAGATGCAAAAGCGTGCCTCCTTTCAGAACAGGTCTGGTGTTCCTGCTCTTGCCCGTGCTCCCATCTTCCGCTCGCTTCTTTTGCGACACATCGGTCTTGTTCAGATGCTCATGGTCTCTATCACAACTGCTGATCAAGGTCATGAGGAAGAAGGAATTCCACCTATTTCCACTAGAAGTGCAAAAGCCTCGGAGGTGGCATGGTCAATGCAGATTCAGGAGCATGCTCTTGACCTCTTGAGCTAACAGCTCCAGCAGACTGATGTGGCAGGGGTGATCACTGCCCTGAGCCTATTGTTTCAGGCTGCCTGCAGACTTGGGAAGATGTCACTGTGTTCGTGATACTCAGTTCATGTTTGGAAGGCTTCCATAGCAAAGTAAGGCCCGAGGACTGCCCTGCAATGTCCTCTCCACCAGATATTTTTTCTTCTGCATCAATTTGCTAATTGGCCATTGTTGGTTTTTTCATGTCTCCCTGATTACATCCAGTGCAGGAAAACAAATGAGTAAGGGGTTGTACAGGAAATGGAAATAAGGTCATTTTTCCTGTCAACTTGCTGAAGTCATTGGCATTGTCCTGTGGATGAGTTGGGCTGATAGGACAGGAACCAGCTACAAAATCTGCTGCGTATTTGTTCTGTGTTTCAGTGCTGCTCATCCATGGGTGGAAACCTAATTTCAAACTGATGCACTGATTAACAGTCAAAATAATGTGCACTGACAGTGCAGCAGGATGAATTAACATAGCAGTGCAGTGCACACAGTATCCAATAAAATATCTGTTATTAAAATGATACAATCTTTAAAGGTCAAGCTAAAACCTAATGCCATTAAGTAGCGCGAAATTGATATGCCCATGGCCGGCCACAGTTCCGTCCCACAGCTTGACTTGCACCGCGTGGCAGGGTAGGTGACCAACCACCCTGCCGAGCTTTCTAATATGAATTTGCACAGATCCTCTTACCTTGGAGCTGGCTCAAGCTGGCTTTGCAGCAAAGCTGTATCAGGGGATTCAAAGCTTGAGGTCAGAATTCATGGCACGGCACTTCAGCTAAGCTTTGCTGCTGCGTGTAAGCATGACAGTGATGCCAAATTTGAGTAGGAGGAAGGTACAGAGCTAAGAAGGTGAGGAGAAAGCCCTTCTGTGGGAACAGATCAGAGCTGAATTAAAAAAACTACAGTCTATGTCTCTTATGGTGATCCTGGCAAAGCGGCCTGGAAAAAATCACATGAAGCTGAGCAGCAACAGCTTCCTAATGCTGCTGCTCTTCCAAGAGGGGACTGGGGGGTCTCCGCTGTCACTGCATGACCACAGCAACTGCATTTCATTGTGCATAGCAGGAAAAGAGCAAGCAGCGTGCTTTCTATGGACCCTTCTTCCACTGTTGTCCCTTCTGTTGTTTTATGCACCTTTCTTCCACCCTGTGTAATCTATTTTGCTTTCTCCAAGCCTCCGTTTTTCCTTGCAAATTCTTTTTTGCAGTCTATGGGAATTTTTCCCCCCATAGTCTTCCTATTCTGTTTATTTCACTCTCTCCTTTGCATTTTGAATGTTCTCCAGCTCTTCCTTTTGAACATTTCCTTAATGACCACGTTCATCCCCTGCACACTGTGCATGTTCTTAAAATACGATGAGGAGCCACATGCAGTTTTGACTGCCTGGATGTGTTCACTCTGCCTACTAATATTTTGAATGAGATCAGGATAAATAAACACTGCAGTCCCTGATCTTTTTCCTTTAATGCTAGGTCTAGAAAAACTGCCCCTTCCTCTCTCAGCCTTTCAGAATGAAAAAGCTTATTTTTATAATGTCATGGCTGTAGATAGAGCGCTTCTGAGTGTATAGATAACGATTTGCTAGGGAATTTGCCTACTTCCAAGCAATTCTGCTCATGTTGCAGTGAAAGCTTCCTGAAAGTGGGACCACACACACTGCCTCCTGAAAGTTTAGCATTTGATTGTTACATACGTCAACAAGGATGGCTTCTGAGAGGAGGCAAAGCTGCAAATTAGTGGCTTTTCTGCCTGTTTCAATCTTCAACCTTTTTAATGCTTTTAACGGAAAACGTCAAGTGGACAAATCCAATTTCTATGGCTGGGTGTGCTGGGGACCAGTATGGGAACCAAGAACCTAATTTGTATCCCCAGTGGTGTTTTCTTTTGCTGTGTTTGAATGGCATGGGCCATGCATGTATGTGGAGGATGGATGTACACGGGAAATTCCCTTGCAGATAACGTTAAGTGAGCCTAAAAGCAGAACGTGCTCAAGTTTCAGTAAACTTGATATAATGGCAATTTTTCATCCGTTCCTTGAAGCAAATGTCATCTGTGTCTCTCCTTCTCTAGTAACCCCACTGTAAGTAGTAAAAATAAGGGGGAAGCCACACAAATCTTATCACAATTAGAGGGGGAGGTCTGCCTAACAGGAAGGGTGTTAAGAGCAGTTGTATCCTGTTTGTGATTTTGTAGCCATTGGTACTTCCTCATTGTGACCTTGTTTTCCTTCCAGCTTTCTTTTCTGATTCCTTGACGTTCTTTTGTCTTTCTTTGCAGCTCTGGGGTATAATCAAACAAGGCTACAAATGCAAAGGTAAATAAATATTGCATTAATTTTTCAAGCTATAGATAGCTATAGGGGTTTAGCACAAGTGTATCAACTGTATTTTTTACTAGAATGACATCTGTTCATCCAAATTTTGCTTATATACTTGGTACTGTCCATGGACAATGACTGCTGATATGCTATGAAGTCTCACTGTCGTAGGGTCCGTAGCACCCAGTAGGAACATGTAAGTTCTGTAAGCTAAAGGCCCAAAGCAGCCTCTGACTCCGTGAGGTGTCACTTTCTATCAGCAAAGACGTTGCATCTTGGAAAACCAAATGTCCTCATCCTAGTACCAAGACATCCTGAAATAAATCTCCTGAGACTTAGGGTCAGGAACAGGTCTCCTGGCAATGCTGTCTGTCATGTGCATCCGCATACCTGTAGTGAAGCCTCACTCCAATAGTCACTGAGCTAGAAATAGAGAAATATTTAATTCCTAGACTGCCCAGCAGATCTTATTGCAAGATCTTCAGCAGACATTCACCTTGACAAAAATTCTACAGCTCTTACAGCCCTCTCTGTTGTCTTCATAAAAATGTTGAATTTCTTATGCAGTACTTGCACCATATTCAGCAGGTCAGACCAGGAATGACATGTGGTGGTCCTCATTGGCTCTGAAGTCCTAGACCTATTTATTTCTCAAGCAGCCCAGCTCTGGCTGAAGGGCACTGTTGATTTTCATAGATGTATTCATATGGGAACATTCATGCTGGAGCTTCATAGTTGTATTTATAGGCACTCTTTTCCCTTAGTCTTACACTGGCTCACAGAGAAGGGCGAAGAATTGGCAGGATTGTTTTTTAGGATACACTGTATTCCTGTCTCCCTTTCCACCTGTGAACACCTCTTCCTCAGAGAGGGATGGGAAAAAATGTCCATGGCTAAATCAGGATATGTAATTCAGCTGTGCCTGATTACTGCCATCTGAGCAGCTATGAAAGAGCTAATTGCAGTCTGCATTTTTACTGGTAGGATGAGGGAAGGAAGATAGGCTTTTGTCACAGCAGCCCTGTAAACTCAACTTGAGATCTGAAAGCTGAACCCTGTCCTGCATCATTGCTTGTAACAGTGGCCGGGCGGAGAGAGAGCAAAAGTGGTTCTGTTAAATCAAAATTATAGGCAATGGAGCATGAGAGTAAGAGAGCAGAGCTGCTCACTCAGATCTTAAAGTGGTAAAAAAGTGTAATTAGTGCCTGCCCTTTGTTGCAGCAGCTACCATCTGCCCCATATGCTGGCATCACTGGAGCGCTGCACCCATTATGGATGATTTCTGCCTCTGAGCACAGAGCTGTCATCTTCGGTTTAGAATCTCTGACACTGCGCTAGCAGAGGGGGGAAAGGAGGGAGTACGTCCACTCAGGTCTGCTGCTTTATCCCAGCACTGTGGATAATGAGATAAAGCTAGAATGTGTGGTCTATGAGAGATAGAAGAGAGATCTTTATTGTATTGCGGGGTGAGGGGGAGGTTACCTTTAGGGAAGAAAAAAAACCACAGCTGGGCAGGTACTTCGGTATTAGTTGTATGAATGAGGTGATGGGAGAAACTAGAACTCCCACCCATCGCACTAGAGCTGCTGCCCTGAGCAGAAGGGTTCTTTTAGTAGAGAGCTATAAACACAGCACTTGGGCGACGGCTCACCTAGAACAAAATGTTAGCCCATGGCGCAGCAACAGAGAAACAAGGGAGACAAAAATTTTCAAACAAGGGCAAGGGACACACAGAAGCGAGACCCTGTTTTGTGTTTGGGGCACGCATCCTCCACCCTTTGGCCCTTTCTTGCAGATAAGATCTGTACTGCAGTCACGCTTCAGATAAAGGTACCTAGTGATGAGTGTATCTGCAGTGAGATGCAAAGCTCAGCAGAGGCTCGATGTGCGGGCACTCAGCCAGTATCTTCAGGTGGAAGATACTTGTCCACAGAGCTTACTCTCTGCTGAAGTTGCTTGCTAGGCTACTCCAGAGGCTCGGAGTATGGATGCTCCTGTGTCTTCTGACAAAGTGTGTTTACTATAATGGGCCCTGCTGGGTCAAGCAAAAAAAACCAAAACCAAAACTTTTTTGGAGACTCGTAGCAGAGCAGAATCTTTATGCATGGCATACACAGGATCATATCAGTAATTCCAGGTCTCTTCCTTGAGACTAACTTCTGATGAAAATATAATCCCCCTCTTCCCTTCTGCTGCTGGATTTCTATTAATGACTGCCATGGAAATGATGCGTTTTTTGTAATGCTCTTCACACCAAATGATTTAATTCTGCAACTCCCTTCACACTTCTGTCCAAGTATTTGTTCCTTCAAAGTCCCTCCTGGTATCTGTCTGCTAATAGCCCTGAGAGATTACCAGACAGTGGTGGCTTTCCATTTGGTGCCTTGACAATTGCTTTCTTTACAGATTGTGGTGCCAACTGTCATAAGCAATGCAGAGACCTGCTTGTGCTGGCGTGCAGGAAATTTTCCAGAGGAACCTCTGTAGGCAGCAACCATGGCTCTCTGCCTAGCAGTCCCTCTCTGCCTCCAGGTGAGACCACTTTTGTTCCTATTTTAAACCATTTCTGGAATCCTCTCTAACAGTCAGTGTCCTTGCTACCATTTTTAATTTTTCCTTTGTATCAACGCACAGAGCAGGACATGTACTTTCCACTGCACTGTGGCTTGTGTTCAGTGCTTGGATTACAGTGTCTCTTTTTGCAGTGGTGGCCTTGATCTCCTGCCTGAGGCTTCCTATCCTCTATACTGGCACCCCTATCCCAGCTGAAAAGAAACAAAATTATAATTAGGCAAATTGTACTTCTTATAAGCCACTTAGGGACAGAGGCTGGGAGCCATAGGGCACAATTCTAGCTCTGCCTTATTCCCTGAGTGTG
This sequence comes from Tetrax tetrax, assembly GCA_009806455.1. Lineage (NCBI taxonomy): Eukaryota > Metazoa > Chordata > Aves > Otidiformes > Otididae > Tetrax > Tetrax tetrax. The sequence goes on from WHYT01015852.1 coordinate 408,662, forward strand.
CAGATGGAGGGAGAAGGAAATGTGCACACAGAAGGCCAGAACCAGTTTCCAAGCAGTATATGTATACTGCTGATTATACCACTGCTTCATATAGGGGGCTACCTGGAATAAAGAACAACCTCCTTCAGAGCTTTCTGCTGCTGATACTGCTGCCTTCTCTTCCACACACCCTAGTGCTGCCTGCATAAAGCACCTCTGCAAACCATCTGCAATTATATATAATAGTATATAAAGAGCTGCTCCTGAAAGTGATTTAACTACTAAAAGACCTGCATGAACCTTCCAGAATAGCCAATTTTTTTTTCTGAACCTTTAAGTCCCCCTTTCCTCTCTCTCACATCCCAGGCTTAAGATATCTTTTTTGAAAGATCTCAAAGTGGAATATTTAAAATAAACAATTCAACCTTCTCTTTCAGTCCAAGATGAAGTATTTGAATTTCCCAGTGTTGCTGCAGAACACCAGGACCTCGATGGCAGAGCTATCACCCTCGTCACCGGTTCTTCGCGGAAAATTTCGGTGCGGCTGCAGAGGGCAACCACCAGTCAAGCAACACAGACAGAACCACTGTGGCATGAGCCAGGCTGGAACGATTCAGGTTCCCATACTTTCCCCAAAATGAAGTCCAAGTTCCATGGCAAAGCTGGGAAGAACAAAGGCTTTGCAAAATGGGAGAACGAAAAGCCCAACATGCAGGCTGATACAGAGCTAGAAGCTGAGGCCCCACAACACATACAGGATCACAACGGAATAGAAACCCTCCCAGAAAGACAAGAATCTGAGGTGAGTTGCAGAACAAGCCAAGACAGTTTAAAATCTGCTGGAGTCTAGGTCTCGTAAGGTTATTTCCTGAATGTCAGGAGACTTTTTCATTCAAATTTGCTCTTGCTTCTTGCACAAGAATGCCAAATCTCCATGGGTACCTATTTTCTACACTGCAGAGTGCAGTGACACTGTAACTGGAGTTTTGGCTCTTGCTTTCAGTTTGTGTTTTTAGGAGTTGAGCAGTTTTATTTTTGAAAGTCATTAAAATAGTCGAGTGGACATCTGACCAAATTCTGTGCTGTTGTACCCTTGCAGTGCACAGTTCAGGGCTCCACGGTAGATTCACAAGAACTAGCTCTCCGATAAATATCTGAGTCCAGGCTAGGGCAGGATGTGGGTCTGATTTCTGCTGCAGTCACCCATAAAGTTTATAATTCCAAAGCCTCGTGCTTTTATTGATCATCTTTGCTAGCACGTAAGCGCTTGTTTTCTTTTGGCTACAGGATAGCTGATTGCTCACCCTGAAGGACAGAAAAATGAAGATGACAACTGTAACACAGCAAGCGTTGATGGACTGTCACAGACCACATTTGGCCATGAGATGTTTTCCTGTCCCTTGTGCTTTTAAATGCAACCATTGCCCTGTTTTCTTAGCTGAAAGGTGTTATAAAGCACTATTTATTTTCTCATGAGTAAGCCATTTGGATGAAGAGTGCGCAGACACAGCAGAACAGATCTCTGTACTCAGTGTTTTCTCTTGTGTGACTTTTGTGGAAACTTCCTCCACATGCCAGTGAGGATATATTTGGCCTCCTTTAAATATAGTGCATCATTTTGGTATTTCTGCCAGCAACAACAACGGTGGGGACAGAAGCCAAGCATCTAAGTTTGTTCGATAACACTCCTTTTCCAGAGGCTCGTAATGATCTTTTAAGAAAAGAAACAGGTGTGTATGTTGATTAAATCTCAAACAAAAACCTTTCACAAAGTCCTCTATGCTGAAATTCTTTGCACACCTTGGGTCTTGAATTTTGGTCATGTTTACATTGCTACAGTGAGCGTATTGCTGTTCAGCAGAGTGATACCAGTTCCCAGGCGGGATCCTTCAAATAGGCAGCACGTGGCTGAGACTGAAGGAACTCCAAGACACTGTGCGTATGTCTGGTTACACCGTAATAGCTCTCTGCCAGCGCTGATTATGGTAAAATTAGCACGTAATAAACACCTTAGTTGTGAGTGTGTGTTTATGTATGTGGGTATGATATGTTTTTCTCTCGTTAGCAACCTGCACATGTTATGACTAAATGTACTAAAGAGCAATCTCCAAATTACATTAGCAGTTTGCTAATGTAGGATCTAGCACCTGAATCTGTAATGGCCTGAGAAGCAGGTTTGAAGTGGCATTTCTCAGAAGCATTACGTTACTTAAGGAGCACAGCCCTAATCTGGAAAAAAAAAAAAGATAAAAAACATGGAACAAAACAAAACAGCACAAAACTGAAATCTGAAAGGTGTGTTCTGAAGTGGCATATATGCATTATTCTTCTTCCCTCCATCTCCCCACAAAAATAGGTGTGTGTGGAATTAAAGCAACCCAATTATAAGATTTCCTATGAAATTCAAGTTATTGCACCCTTCACCAACTTATGAGCCCTCAAGATCAGAGAGTACTTTCACAGACTTCCCTAACCAAAACTGACAGCTGTACTCATGGTAATTTGCCTGTAAAGTGCACTGTGACTACAAGATGCCTGCTCCAGTTTGCATCTTGAATCCTGCAGGTTTCCTTTGTTTTCCAACTAATGATGGTAAATCTGGGAATGAAATTAAAGAGAAAAAAAAAAAAAAAGACAGAGAACATGTTCTTACTGTTTTAAATTCAGATTAAACTCAGAGAAATAAGCACTGCAGGGAAGACTAGTTTGCAAGCTAGGGTGAGGGCTAGAAGCATCCTTCACTCTTTCTGCTGCAGGCAAAGAACAGGCATTAGTGCAAATGCAGTCTTTATTTCCTGTGGTGGGTCAGGTGATAGGTCACAACAGGCTGACCGCACAGCTACCGTTACAGTGCATGGCTTGCACACAATGAAAATTTTGTGGTAGGGAATTTGAATAGAGAAATTTGGTTATGATCCAGGCTGTTGATGGATCTGTTGAGATAAGCCTTTTAATACTTTATAAACGAAATGTTCATGTGCAATTTCATTCTTATCGCGTAAGAGTTTTAAGCGGCATTTAATCTGTAGACCTCAGCCTATTTCTCTGCTTTTAAAAGTTAGTTGTAACTCTTGCTCTGAAAGGTACCTGCTTTCCAATTTCTATCAGGCCCATCTTCATTACACTGTTGGGTAAAAATTTTTCTCATACATAACCTTACCTTCCCACTTAGCTGCTCCCCAAGATACTTAAAAGCCTCTTGCCTAAACTGTTTAAACGGGTAGGTACTCTATGTTCTTCAGAAGGCGGCCTTTTCAAGGACACGTTTTTTTTTTTCCATGTATATCATCATCAAGACATAGACTCACATTTAAGCAAGAAAAGTGACGTCTTCTCTAGAAGCAGCTCCCACTTTCTGGGGGAACATTCTACTAGCGATTAGACTGCTTAAGCTTCAACATGCTGTAGAGATTTCATCAATGCATCTCTAACAAGCCTGGTAGTTTGCTCAGTTCGGTGCAGTTGCAGATCAAGCATAGACTTGACTTACCAAAGGGTAAAACGTAGCAGCCATCACAGTTCCTGACTGAGGTATGTGCCTCTGCTGGTCTGCGTGAAATCCTGCCCGCTCGAAGTAGAGACAACTCTCACTTCCAGGAGAGTGTCCAGGAAAAAAAGTGTCATAATTGCAAGAGTACCGGATTAATGGAGTAGCTAAATTGAGATACAATACCAGATAATGCTGGATACTTCCACCACATCCCTTCTTCCCTGTCTCAGGATCTTTTAAGAAACTGACGGGTGGGGGGCGGTGGGGGGGGAGAAAGAGAGGTGTTTAAAAAAATAAAAATCCAAACAAAAACACACCACCCAGTGTAAAGAAGGAAGATTATGCCAGACCTTATTTACAGCCTGATCTGCAAATGCCAAAGAACACAAGCAACAAGAGCAGGTGAAATATGCAAGTGCTTGGATAGACCCTGTGAGAGATTATTTGGCTGTTTGAGCCAAATCCACTAGGACTTTCTGTGCTTGTGTGACACCTCTGCAAAGCCTCGTGTTACAAATAAGGGAGCTTCAGCCTTGCTTCAGCTTAGGGAGTACCCTGAGTGCTACGCAAGGAGTCAAGGGGACACCTGGCTCCGTCAGAATGAAATGCAAAACCAGATTTGAACTGCAGCTCTCTCCCTTGCTCTAGTCTTGCCCTCACTCTTATTCAGCTTTTGGGCTTTAAAAAAATAAGCCCAGCTCTACAAAAGAACATTTTCCTAGACACAAACTATCTTCTCAGAGGAGCCTTCCTCAGGCAGATGAAGTCTGAGAGAGGGGAGGTGGGTGGGACTGCGGACAGCAACATGCTTGCTGATCAGAGGTAGTTTGAAGTATGGATTTTCCCCAGCTGGGAAAGGTCCTTTTTTCTTTAAATACAGGAGATAATTAGACGTTTAGGGGCAGCTGCCACCTAAAATTTTACATTTTCCAAAATGAAGTGGACTGCCTCCTGTGATCTCCGTGAACTGTTGCTCAGGGACTCCTCTGTGAAGGAGCCCCCAGGGTCGTCTTCATCAGGAGCCTGGAAGCCTTTGGCTGAGACAGCCTGAGCAGCCACAGGAGGGTCCTCACAGCCTAGGACGCTAGTTCCAGAAGCTTTAGGCTTCTGTATGGGAAATAGCTGCACGTGAAGGATCCTGGACACGGGGGAAAAACAAAAGCCCCAAACAGAGAACAAATAACAGACAGATGGGGAGTAAGCATGGGAAGAAGCATGCTAAAAGAGCCCTCCCTCTCTACGTGACACCAAGAATGGAAGGGGATCCCAATGGAGACGGAGCAGAGGGGGAAAGAAGGAAGGAAGGAAGGAAGGAGATCTGAATGCAGATTTCATAGCGACACAAGAGGCAGAAGAAACAACAGCTTGTTTTTTCATGATCACTGTAGCCAAAAAAAATCTAACCAAGGTTTGCTTCATTCAGCATCAGCCTGCTAACTGATGGGCCTCTGTACAGCACAAAAAATAGCCCCAAGTACTTCTCAACCGAGTTGGCCCACCCAGGGACGCTGGAGAAATAGATGTAATTTTGGAACAAGTTTTTGAGTTATCAGCACTGATAAATTTTCAAAATAAGCACTGCAGCCAAAAGACTAAACTCATTGGAAAATCTGTGTGCTGAGCTCTAAAGTGCTGTTTACAGCTGCTGACAATCTGGTCCTAGGAGACAGAAAAGCCATCAGCAAAAGGCTACTGCTGGGGCAGTATGAAATTTAGCCAAAAAGTCTGCTTTTTCCATGAGTTAAGCCAATGCCGGAAAGTTTAAAGAGTCCTTATCGCCTTCATCTCTGCTTCATGTGTGAAAACGAGTTATGACCTTCCACCTGCCCACAGCACAGGCAGACTCCCTCTTTCTTTGGTTTTACAATAGTGTTTTCCTACTTTTTGTACTTGTTTTTCTCTCCTCTGTTGTGGGAAAGAACCACGTGGACAAGAGGGGAAATTACTGGACAATAAAGGGGAAACAGTGACACTGACAGCACTCAGAACTGAAAAAAGCACAAAGTAAACACAAGAGAAAAATATTTTTTCCTTTCTACCCCTTGTTTGTTAAGCCATTAGAGGTGCGACTTATTTTCAGCCAAAGAGGGGAGAAGGCAATGTTTACAGCTGATAATGCACTTGCTTTTTCAGTTTGTGTCCCTTTGAAAAGGCATAACCTGAAACAAACAAGCACATGAGTATTTTGAGAGCCTACACAAGGGAAACAGAAGTTTGCGTCCACCTTGGTGTGATGCTCTCTGATCACAACACTGGTGTGACTCCAGCCTGCTGGTGTGCTAGGAAGCTGGCAAAGCAAGCTTGCAGTCTAGCATGAGCCAGCTTGTTTGGGACTGCTAAATCACACTTAACACCTTAAAAATGCATAGATAATTCTGCAGCATCCTGGTTGTTCAAGGAAAATCAGAAGTTCAGAGAGGAAGCAGGATCACAAGCCTGACAGTGTTTTGCAGCAACAACACCAAGACACTCTACTGCAGTCCTAAATATGGCAGAATAAATCACATACGATGAACAAACAGTTGAGGGCTTTTGCGTGCTGGCCTTCATTGCTGATAACAGAGAGCTTAATTAACTCCTAGTACTGTAAGAACTCACAGGAGCCTTTTGGACAACCAAAAGTGTTAGCAGATCTTACTGAGCATCCACTTACTCCCCATTCAACTCTTCTCCCTTCAGCACAGTTTAATTTTCATCTCCCAGGTGCATAACCTGTTGTGGGGAATACTGTTACGCCACAGGACTTTTCAAGCTCCAGTCACTTCTCAGAACTGTCTACTGACATGAATCTTACTTCCCTTCTTAACAGTAATATCTCAAGTATTTGCCTAAGTACCTAAGACTAGGTACGCTTGATAAGTGTCTGATTTCTAATTTCTAATTTGGCCAGAGGCACTTGCCACTTGCCACTTTTATCAATTCAGATGCAAACAGCAGTTTAAAGGAGACATATAGTCAAAGCCCCCACCATACTAAAGCAGGTTACCCCCAGGCTCTGGCTGAGCAGTCTAACCCATAGCTAAGAGAAGCCCCTCTGGGGGCCCATCAGCTGTAACGGCACAGCACCATGAAGCTGCACACTTCAGGGGTTTGACTATAAAAGCAGAGGAATCTCATCAGACAAGCTAGGGATTAGCAGCCAGCACCAATTTTTTCCATTCCTTAGACCTGCAAGGAAAACCCAAATGTGACCACAGTGCGTATAGATTATGGTATTTTAAGTCATATACTAATGTGTCTATTGTGGGAAGCAAGGGTGTTCCCTGCTTCTCAGTTATTTTACCACACAATGACAGCACTTGAGAGGGTTATCCTAATGGATGGAATGGAAGGGCAATGCAAGTGAAGTCTTTAGGAAACAAAAGTTACTAGATAAAGAAAAGCAGATGGAAAAAACACAAGATGCCTGAAGTTTGTGGAAGAAGAGTGGCAAGAACAACCATGGTTAAAAGGAAGAACACTTTGTTCCCCTGTATAAATGCTTCCTTACTTAATTGTCATCTTGATCTGCTGGAGTTCTGCTTTCGATCATGATGCACAATGAAATCAAGCACGTATATCCAATTCACCACAAGCCTAATCTTAACAACTCATTTCTCCTCTCCCAGCTTCCAGTTAAGAGAGTCCTCCCAGTGCAGCGGGAGACATGTTTGGAAAACAGTAAATACTGGAGCATAATACAGACAATAACAAAGCAGTGGCTGTTTGCTTTCATTAATCAAAGCCGCTCTCTCCACATATACAAAGCTTGTTTTCTCTGGAGAACAAAGAAGTCACAGCACACTAGAAGGAAACAATAGAGTAAGGAAAAACAACAACAGCTGGCAGAGGCAAAGTGTTTTCTTTCCTGTTGGAAGAGTAAAGCCTCCTGTTTTGCCGCTTTCTGAATTTATTTATTTATTTTTTAAACTTTCCCCCTCAAACAGCAATGAAGTGGGACTTAGCTTATCCTAAGTCCTGGAAGAGAGAGGAAGAGAAGCAACACTTTTGGAGAAAATGATAGCTGGAATAAGGGGGAAGGGGAAGCTCTGCGCTCCTACCCCACCCCAGCATCATTCCACCACGTCACAGTGTGCAACGTGAGACTGTCCACTGCAGAAACAGTCCTAGCCTTGCAGAGAAACTGGCAGCTCTGGCACAGAAAGAAGTCTCTGAAAGTGCTGATGCAACTCAACCAGAGGCGCTCTGAAGAGCCTCCTGGGTTCAGCAGTTTGCAGCATTGGAATGCACAAGCACCAGCCTCTTTACAGTGAGCGGTGGGAAGAGAAGCAGACGCCGTCAGCTTGAAGATATTACATTCCCAGCAAAAGGCTCTTGAACTCCAGTCAGTCTCTCTACCTCTACCAGTCCAGGACTCGCTCAGTTGCAGGAATCTTAATTCTTTAAAAAAACTCACCGATTATTTTTGCATGAATGCAGCTAGTCACCAGGTAATGCTCACGACAAGGCATTACTGTCCCACAAGGGAGGTATCTTCTCTGGGGCACCCCCTTGTAAGAAACCATCAATCAGTACCTTTGTGAAGTAGCAATATTCATTTTTAGATGATCATAATCTGAACTGTATTATGCTGAGATAAATCTGTATCAGTGACCCCCAAAGACCTGGATTCAATATAGAAAACATTTCCTTCATCAGACTTGTTAAATTTGTTTGAAACATTAAAAAAAATAAGGGAGAGAGATTGCCAAGAGCCTTTCAGGAAGGCCTCCCCTTCCGACCTGTGAATCACTAGCAGCACCTAGTGGCTGCAATAAATGAAACAGGAGATTTTCAGGTTGACCATAGAATGAAATAGAGGGAAATCAGTTCTAAACGATGTTTATCAGCTTATTTACATTATTAGCTTCAATTACAGCAACACCAGGGTTGCACAGATTCTCTCAAATGCTCCTGTTATTTCTGGAACCCAAGGAACTCTTCCTGCCTGCATCAACCTGGGTTTAACCCCAAGGGCACTTCAGGCAGCCAGCGACTCTGCCATCATCTCAGCTGCTACAGCAAATCCAAGCAGATTAGCAGGAACCTACATTTTCCACACGGCTGGAGAGCACCAGGAGAGTTCCCAGAAGCAGCATATCACGTTCACATGGCATGTGGGAGCATAACGTGGGAGATGTGTGCTCACAGAGCTTAATAACTTTACACAGCTACCCACAAGGGAGAGAACACGCTGCTATACCAGTTCAAAGGGAAGACTGGAAAACTCAGAGCAACTGAAGATCGGATCCTCCTGTCTGCTCCTATTCTGACAGCTTCTCGGGGGGGCAGAATGCACAGTACGGCTGGGATGACTAGAACATGTAAAACGGATTAAAATGTAAAACAGATAAAGGCAGAAATCCCCACAAACACCCAGCTACTGTAGCAACTCCTTTTCACTTTCAAGAAAGAAAAGAAACGAAAGCGAACGGAACATACAGATACTTTTATTGCTCACCTTTTATACAACAGCACACCTTCAGCCATTTTCTTTCACAGCTTGACAATGTTTATGTACACAAAAAACCCAGCAAAAAGCATTATGTGGCTTTCAGTAAAGAAAAAAAAAACCAAACATCAGAACATCAAACTCAGCCAGGCTTTGTTTTCTGCAGCAATAATAAAAGGGCTTCCCCCAGGCAGGAACTAATCTTCCCAGGCCGTAGTGCATTTCTTTAAAAAGACAACCCCCAAAACAAATTGCCCTAGATTTGCTGAGCCAGTGGTATTAACTTGCAAATAAAATAAATTTCAGTTTGTAATTTATTCTAGCTGATTTCAAGTAAAAATTAGGTTTGGAGGAGGAGCAACTTGTTTTGGATGGATGCAGGTCAGTTTGAATTGCTACACCTAACTACAGGCCTACACACACTATCGGTTCACAATTCAGCTTAGTTTTAAATGATCTTTGCAGATTTTGGCGGCGGTCAGTCTTCAGAATTGAGCAGGTGGGAAAACTTTGTTTAGTGGGAGATAAGGCTACTGAACATGGCATCCGCAGTAGAGCTCATATAATAGCCAAAAACCTGTTTGTCAGGCAGAGGTCACTGTGCACACGTCTGTGTAACAACTTTGTGACTAAAACAAGAGGCCAGCAAGCCAAAAAGCAATACTCAGAGCTGGTTTGAGAACACGTAATTGAACAATGATTGGGGGAAAAATGCAGAAGTTCTATTATGTTTTATAATAGACAAATCTGACCAGACAGCTCTTGGTATTTCTCTAAATCAAAGCGGAAGACAAACACAGCAGGTAGTTTCAGAACAAAAGTGTTTTGAGCAAAGGGAATCAGTCCAACAACTGAAAAGCATGGCTATTAGTTGATGTTTAGGGTGCAGCGATGATGTATTTAATTCAGACAGGTTGGGGGGTGGCAGGGAGGAGAGGTCTACAGCAAGTTGTGCTTTGCTCAACGCAAAACATCCTACCTGAAGAGATTCTACCTGCCATGTACAAACCTGTACTAATCCAAGCAGCGAGTAAGTCGGGCCTCTGAAGCCAGGTTTCTATTACATGAGCTCTGCTGAAGCTAAAGTTTTTAGCAGCCTCAGCTTGTGAAGTGTCTTCCTTGTCCAAAGCCAGACTGATTATACTGATAACCTCCATGCTGGAAGTGCTGCTCAAATTGCCCCCCTTGATTAAAGTTTTGTCCACCTCTGCCTCCCCAGCCTCCTCCTTGACCTCCACGGCCACCACGACCGCCACGACCGCCCCTTCCTCCTCCACGCCCACCCCCTCGGTCACTGTGGGACCCACCATCTTGGTATCTGTTGTCTTGCTGGTAGCCGCCACCACCACCACCCCCTTGGTAGCCACTTCCTGAATATGAAGATGACTGGTAGCCACCATAGCCTCCTCCTTGGTAGCCACCACCGCCACCACCACTGTGGTAGCCACCCGTTTGAAAACCTGCATCTCTGTAGTTGCTCTCCCTGTAGCTGCCATCCTGGTAGCCACCACCTCCACCATCTGTCCAGCCTCCCTGAAGCTTGTTTCCTCTTCCGCCTCCTCTGCCACCATGATCATAGCCACCACGTCCTCCTCGTCCCCCTCGATCATGGCTTCCTTGTTCGTGACCTCCTCGCCCTCCATATGATGAGTCATAGCCTCCTCTTCCTCCTCGGTCGTGACCCCCGTGGTCATAACCTCCTCGCCCTCCATATGAGGATTCATAGCCACCTCTTCCTCCTCTGCCACCGCCTTGTTGTGGACCAGCCTCTGGTCTTTTCTGCCATGGTGGCATCTCAGGAGGTGGCGGTTCAATTTCATTGGGTCTTCCTCCTCTGTCAGGCACTCTGCCCATTAGCACCTGCAAAGGGAAAGGGAGAACTACTGTAGGAGTTGTAACACCTCACAGAAGAGTCACACTTACTGATACACACCATGAACAGCAGCTGCTCAAGGGTTCTACATCCAGAGAATTTAATCAAGGCAAACTTTTCTATGTTTGAATGTGACAGATCTTTGTCTCCAATTAATAAAAACTAAACAGGGATTATCTAGTACTCTAAGTACAGGTAACAAGACAAGTCCAGAGATCTGGGGCAGGCACACCAACAGAGGCAGCATCAATACAGGCTTTCACGGAACTCTTTACAAGTGCAAACTGCTAATCTCAAACAACCACTAGTACAGTGCAAAACAGTCTCCTAAATAGTGCTCTGAATGGCTGTAGAAGCCATTGGCTAAGAAAATATCTTTGGTAAATCAAGTGCAAATATTTTTATTTTTCAGTAAAGACACACACACACAAACTTACACACCAACAAACAAGTGGCAGATAGCGTTGACCAGAGTTGAGCAAGACTTAGCTGTCCAAGGATGCTGTGACATTAAGAATTTAGCAAGGCTTAAAATGGGACAGGATACTTGCATTACTTCAAGTTTTAAAGTGATGCAATAGAAAAACTTAAATAGAAGCAGGTTACTATATGTTACTGTCCTGGAAAATATTTAATACTGATAATGGAGATAAGTTAACAGGATATGGATCAGCAGCAGGGCAGTATTGCACTCCTAGTAAAACATACATACAGTCTCATGATAGCCACATCTGTCTTCCCACTTAATTTCTTTCACATTCCACACTCCGACTACACTCAAAAGGTGTAAAAATTACTTGGGGTGGAGAGGGGTGGTCAAACCAGCACACCACCATTCCATCCTAAGCAAATTATATTACCTGAAATACAATTGGTACCCAAAAATGGAGAAAAGCATGCCTGTACACTCATAAATGTTAAACTACCAAGTACACCGCTGTACGTAGCTACTGAGCTTCAAGTTCAGCACAGGAACATTTGTGAACCTATTACTCCTGTAAAATCATAATTTTTGAAACAAGGGAAATTGCTTAGTTTAAATCATATTCCTACTCTGTCATTGCTAAAACTACACACTTGGCTATAATCTAACCCGTGGGATCCTTGCTTTGTGTTCTTAACACACACTATTTACACAGATCAGAAACACGGTTACTATGGAGGTGTTATTTTAGACACGGTGACAGAATTAGGTAGCAGCAGTGTAATGACATTAGTAATTCTGATAAGACAAAGCAGGCCTACTCCCACTGAAAGTCTTTCGGCAATTTTTTACTGTCCCTAATCAGGGGGAATTTGAACCTAAACAGGTGAAATTGCAGTTCCTATAATGGACTGATGCATAATCTGGAGTATATAAACATCAATCTTATCCTCTATTTCCAAATTCCACTTACAGTCTTACAGTAGGATTTATTACTACATTCAAATTACTTAAACATTCATAATTTAACAAGCCATTTGTCACCAAAGGTACCTTATTAATGGCACATGCAGTCTTCTCTCGGATGGACCCACTGCTTGTTCTCATAATCTTTGACAGATCCTGCCGAGCTGCCAAGAGATTTGCCACGGAAATAGTGCACTTAGTAGATAAGAGGGCACGTTTTGGCTGATAGACTTTAGCTAGTTTTTCTGTTTGACTCTGTTGGAGAGAAGAAAAACAAAACCTGTTCAGCTAAAGTAAAAGGAAAGCAATGGGACATCTCACCAAAAGAATCAAATCAACACTGAAGAACAAGACACCTCTGTAAATAGAGCAAAAACTAATATAAAAACAGTGAGAACCACTTTGTAACTAAGAATCACTGCAACAAAGCTAGCATTTCACAAATTTATTTCTTAAGCAATATAGGAAACACCATTCTGACTGAATTGACAAGACTGATCTTCTCCCAGTGTTAACAGTATATACATGCAGACCGTATTACTTTCAGGCAAACACAGAAGAGCATCATATAGTTACATGAATTATCACTAATGTCTAAAAGATACTAAAAGTGAAACACATCTGTGTCCAGCCTCCAGATCTCCATTGTGCCTGCACCCACACCCATTCCAGTTGTGCTAGGATCACCATATCTCCAACACTGCATCAGCAGAAAAAGGCTGTGTCAATTCTTTCACTCTTCATTCCAGCCAGCTTCTTCACAAAGGCAAGCCACCCAAAGGTACTGGCAGAACTAAAGCTCTCAAGTGCTTGTCCTAATCCTAATCCTTTGTCTCACCTACAGAGAGCCCAAGCTAGAAATGAGATCCTACACATCAACTTTGCCTTGTATGCCATTTCTCTTCATCTATTGTCTTTTGGCAAAAACCATACTGGCTTTTTTGAACATCTCAAAAGTAGAACAGCAATTTTCCAACGGACAGATAACAAATCTGTGCTACCAGCCATGAGTTAATACATGAGTTACATCTGTCTACAATTATGACAGTATAATGTGTGATGCAGTTAGAATAAACTGGATCACAGTCTGTACACTGACAAAACGGCTGCTTTTTGTCTGGCCCCCAGATGACAGCAGTGAGGACAGGCAAACCAGGTTTTCCAACAAATCTTGACAGGACAAGAACTTAGGAGCAAATTTTACAATCCTAAAATCCTATTTTCCATCTAAAGGCAGAAAACTGGAACTGGGAAGAACTGAGAATATGTATTTCCAGGTGACTCAGTGACAAGTTTTTAGAACCAAAGGCTTCTACTTGTATATTACAAGCTAAACAGGGTTTACTCAAAGTGAAGGAAAACATGCACATCATTTACCCGATGCTGGCTAGAGACAGGAGAAGCAACAGTATTCACCAGAGCAGTAGTATGTTTTTCCCTGGCACGTTTGACTGAGCTCTGAGCACAGTATTTTGGTGCTATAATATTATTCTTCTAAGTGAAACTTGAAATTTTTGAACTTAAACCCGTAATAACAGACTATACATTTTTTTACTGGTGTTTCTACTATCTGAGTAATTAACTATTTAAAAGTTACTGATAAAACAAACTGTATTGTTTATCTGGAGTACTACAGCCACTTTCTCCAATTTTGTGCTGTTATGGACCTAACAAATTTAGATTTGCATTTTAATAGATATTAATGCATATATACAATCTGTGGTTTTTGTGAAAAGATTTTATGTAGCTAGTAAAGTTCAAAAGCATCTGAAAATTCTCCTAGAAAAACAAAGATACATACATGGATTTAGACGCCAAAGCTATAACACAATTAGAAGCCCCTGGTTTTTAACCTAATCCATACTTTTGCCCACTTTCTATCACTATTAAAGAATTCAAAAAATCAGATAGTCCTTCCTTCATATGCTAAAAAACCTGAAAATACAAGGTTTAAGAGAAAGGACACCGGTAGAAGTCCTGCTCAGGTGATGAAATAGAAAAGGGGAGAGGTCACACTTTATTATTAAAATACAGTTGCTTTTTGAATAAATAAATTATCAAGAAAAAACACTTCATGATTCATGTGTCACAGTTTATCACTGATAACTCAGTCTCAAACATTGCCAGCAAAATAATTAACAGCATGTTAGCAGATCTGGTTTAGTCCTAGAAAATAAAAGATATGTACAATTTTTAAAAACTTCTCATTCATTTTTCACTATGAAATATAGGAAATAGGGAAACCATGTAATTATTTTTAAAAGCAGAATGTGTATCACATACTCCAGGAAAACAAACGTCATCTTACAGCCACTTGCACTGTTCAGAGACAAAAGAAGCACATAAAACATGACCCTGTCTGAGGTAAGAAAACAAGCAGTGCCTTAACAGCTTTTCTCACATGCATCTGTGGAGTTGTGCTTGCAGACGCACTTTGAGTTAAGGAAATCTGATCGCTGTGGACAGCACAAATTAAATTAAGGGGTGGTCAACAGGAAGAAGCTTTTCTACCATCACACAGACACAGCACTTTGTGATTCACATTATGGTACTCTGAACGCAAATGGCTGGATCAGTAATCTCCTCTTATTCTCTTTTTCTAGTGGCCTATATAACTGTATGTTTTGGCTCTGATATATAGTTACACATGGTCTACCTTCTCATTTCACATACTGGTTTGAAATCCAACAAATTAGTTCTAGATAGAATTTTTAAAATAATCTTACGTTGTCATAAACTTCTTCAGAAACTCAAACCAAAACCAGACAACTCCTGTGGTTATTTCTTACTCATGAAGGATTAACAGGTTTCTAGAGACACTTATTATAAAGTACTACCATCAACCATGACTTCAGTTTTTACCTTAGCTCTATCTGACCAGCCGAACGACTGCACAGTAACATCCAAACGTTTGACTAACAGTTTTCTTCGGACTTCGTATTCATTGACTATGGCTTGATTAATTGCTTCAATTTTTTCCTGAAAACAGAAATTTGAAAATATAACCTACAGATTATAGATAAAATCATTTCTACTTAAGACAATAAACTATGTAGATGAAAGAATAAGACACACAGGGATATCAAGCAGGCTTAAGCCTGCAATTTTCTACCTTGTCAAATGGGCTCGCAGCAAGGTATGTCTGCTGGCACTACTTCCCTGAAGGCTTTGAAGGCCCAGTTATCCTCACATTCAGCCTTCTACCATTTCTAACAGCACAACTGTGTTTTTCACAAGGCACATAAAAACTGCATGCACTGCTGAGGTCCTTTTCAACACCCACCAGGACAGAGAAGCAAGAGTGAGAAAATACTAATGCAACACCCTGAAGGAGACGCAAGGACATGCATAAATCCTAGGGACCAGAGTGTCCTTGCCTTCTTAAAAAGTAGTAAGCTTAAGGACAAAGATAGAGCAAAGATTGAGGACTAAAAGTAAGTAAAGTACTGTAAGAGGATCTTGATTACAGCACAATCTGCATACAGACAAGATAAAGTGCCCTATGGGGAAAAGTCATCACTAGAAACACACCTGGGACCAGACAGTGGCCTAGTCAGAGCAACAACCGAGATCTGCGCCATTCAGGAAATTATTTATGTATTGACTGCAGCCTGGGGTGGTGAGGCCCACTTTCAGCCTCAACAACAGAAGCACTGAAGGAAGCAGATGAGCTTCCTGAGATGTTAGGAGTAGATGAGCTTCAACCTTAAGCACGAGACACAAGGGAGACTTGCAGTCTTGCAGCAGTAGCCATAGCTTCGTGCTGTCGCAGCAGCAGTATCTAACCCAGGCACCATCCTTCTACAACAGCAAAAGGATTGTCTCCCAGCTGGAGACAACTGTCCCTCTGCCACCCAGGTGTAAGGCTTCCACCTGCACACTCACTCCTTCTTGAAGAAGCAGCTACGAAGGAAGCAGACTGCTCCAGTAGGACAGAAACAGAGAAGGAAAAGATGGGAAGACCCATAGGTTATCTGGAAAGAAGCCGCAGGAGGGGATGTGACACCATCTTAACAAGGCTACGTCACACAGACAGTGCTGGCAAGGGGCAGGAGAGGAAGGCCTAAGGTACTGCACAAGCATGCAGGTCAGCACCATGACCATGAATCTCCTTTATTTTGGAAAACTTTTGCCTGCATCTGGACATAGAGATTCATAAGCCTAACATCTTATCAGCTGCTAAATATTTATTGTACCAACTTATATGTTAAATACTGCAATAAATTGTTTTCTCATCTTCAGAAAGGGATAAGAAAAATCATTTTGCATCATTACACACAGAATCAAGAACAATACTTTATATGCCTGAAAAAGGGAAATGAGCTCTTACACCTGCAACTACTTACCCAGTGAGCTGGTCCCAGTTGTTTCTTCAATAAAGGTTTTCCAACATGATTAGGTGGAACCTTTGCTAGAGTTTCCTTCAGCTGTTAGGAGACACATAAAATATAAGCATTGGCTGAAAAAAAAAAAAACAAAAAACAACAAAACAAAACACCAACCCCAAAACTAGCTTTCCAAGATTCAAATTACAGGGGAGGACTCTTCAATGGCCATATGCATGACAGAGCAACCTCCAATACCAAGTTGTTTTCTCTGGGACAGAGAACCAAGCACACTTCTTTTGGAAAGCAACTATTTTTTGTATTTCTGGTAGTGTCAGTTATAATTATTTAAAAATCAAGAGGAGGGACTATAGAGTAGATCTACAATTAAAATAGAAAGATTCCATGAGGTACAGCTCCCCTTAAAGACAGAGGGATTATTCTACACATCATCTCTTTAATTCAGAAAGATAAACCCCACACTTGTCTCAAAAAGGTTGTACTAAGACTACGTGAAATATATAATGACCTAAAGAATGACCCCTCTTTACAAACAAAAGGAGAAAATTTTCAATATGAACATTTAATTTAACTTGCATTTTAAAAGTTTGGGCACAACTTAGGTTATCTTTCCCATCTCAAAATTTCTGAAGACTTCAGGAGGAAGAAATGGAGTAGCAGTGACAAAAACTTGGATCAAAGCAGGCTGGAGTTATGAAACTTCACTTTTCCACTGCTGCAAACCACATTTTTCAACTTCCTTGGCTGTTCATTCCAGGAAGTGATTTAACACATTCAGTGACCTGGTTTTCCAAAGGTGCTGAGCCCAATTCGTTTAACTTGAAGTTTTTATAACCAAGTGCTTTCAGGATAGCAAAGGTAGCAGTTCATTCAAGTATCAGCAGTTTATTCTTTTAATGTGGTGGATCAGTAACAAAGAAAGTAAATTAGACAAAGATCCTACTCCAAACTGTACTATGTATGTGCGAAGAAAAAGGTAGCCTGATTTTCACATGCTAGATCTGAATATTGCCATTCTAAGATTCACTTTTTAAAAAACAAGAAAACTATAGGGTGATCTCGTTATAAATATCTTACAGTCAAGAGTAAAATTTCACTGTATATTTAAGTTTTCACATTTTGCTCAATTTTGTGATGTATTTTCATTTACAAAGTGAAATAAGTTTTTCAGACATTAGTCAGCTTTACTTTCTCCTTTTTGAATACTACCAGTATCTGAAGTGTTTGGACTGTAAGCACCACAGCTATATATGATTTCTGAAGAAACCTGTAAGTAAGAAATTCCTGATGTATGTTATTAAGCTATAAGGATTGCTCAGGTTTTTTTAGTATAACCACCTAAAGGTATAAATCAGTGAGATAATATTCACTTGATCTTAATGATTTTGCAAGCTGTATGCAAGTTTAGCTTTAAAGCAAGACAATGTAAAAGAAAAGTCAATTAGTAAAACAAAACAGAATTCCTAAATTAAAAATATTTTTATCTAGTTTGTATTCTGTATTTTTAGAAAGTTTCTCTCACGGGCAAAGCTTGCTAGCATTGTTCATTGTTATGGGTATTTTCTACCTTTTATAGAAAATAGAAGCATTTTCTTATGTATCTATTTAATGCCCATGACAATGCCAAAATCAGAAAACAAACTGCTTCCATTCTACACCTTGGACTTCTGCTGGAAAACCATTGTCCTCTTCTTAAACAAGTCAATCCAAATCAATTTCTTGCAAAGAAATGAAGCACTTCTTTCAGTTGCTTGAATTTATTTAAGCAGAATGCAACTAAAAGGTTAGTCCAAAGCTTCCCTGAAAGTATTTTAGGGAGCTCTGCAATCATATCTGTTCTTTAAAGTTCACAAAGGCTTTCTGCTGCTGCTCTCCCCTATCCTGCAAGTTAAATTACTTAATGTAACTTTAAAACTTTCTGCCCCCCACCTTCGGTCTGTGCACTGGACAGTCCATTCCACTTCATTTCTCTGCTTTATAAAAATTACTCAAACAAAAGTAAATATCTTTAAAAAAACACAACAACCTGGAGAACATAAACATGTAAAGGAACAAAAATAAATGGAATCACAAGAACTCATGAAGCCTTAAGGAGAAGGTGTAAACTTTACTTTAGTTACAACACCTTTTAACCTAAATATTTTAAAAACAGCAGACTCCTGAAAAACTTTAATTAGGTTCGTTTCTTGGAATACACTTCTTAACATTCTTCCTGAGGCCCAAGCTCAGCATTTTCCATGTCTTCTGCAACAGGTGACGACATTAAAACCTAGAGCAGGATAAGAAATACCTCGCCCCATAAGGCAATGACAGCAGTAGTCCCTGACCTTGTGCCTTGGCATGGAAAAAGCCTTTAAATTCATGTTGAAAATCCTGACTCTTGGCATACTCAGCAAACCATGTTAACTCTCCTTCATAATTCAAACACTGGAGTTTCACAAGAGGCAAATCTCCCTTGTAGCAGAACTACTTTCCACCAAAACAGTAACATCATAAATATTCTAGTTTTGTTCCTTTGGATCTTACTTTTTTTTCAATTCCACTGAAGAACTGGAACATCGTTATGTTGGCTGGAGGCTTGGACATGCCTAACGCAATACATATGCCTTTTAGCTCCTGAAAGACTTCACTGCCACCTCCTTCCTGTGCTTTTTTAGGAGGGGCATTCACACACAGCATTCTGGCAGCTTCCAGTTCTGAGATGAGGTATGCTGGGTAAGAAAAATTAGATTTCAGCATCAGATATAGCCGAGTTAACTTATTTTAGAACCAGTGACAACTCAAGTGCTTATAACCAACAAATGTGCAAATGGACTGCTTTAGAAAGAGTTAGAGCTATAATTTTGGTATCCACAGAACACTCATATTTCTAACAATCACTGAGCCCAATGCTAGAAACACAACAAACAAGGGACAAGTTTAGTACAACTAATTAAAGCCTGGAAAAAATCCCTACAATTCCAACAGGTACTAATCAGAGTTCAACAGAGCACAGCTCTTTTCCTTCAGGCTTTGCCCAGCAAAGACAGGAGACTAGGAACATGGAAATAAGCAAGAGAGGGACTGGGACATGCACTTTAAGCCACACAAGCAAGCATTCCTTGAAGGTCTAGGAAACAAAGCGAGGAAATGAGTAGAGAGAAGTGAAAAGCTGGATGAAACTCCGCTACTTCCTCAGGCAAGATGCAGAGTGGAAAAATCACTCCACTTTTGAAAGTACTACTGAGAATTCGGGTTTATAATAATTCCAGAAAGGAAGGCAGTAATTGATGAAATAGAAGCTAGAACGTCTGCAGTGCTCTTCAATATCAGAACTGCAAGAGCCTACCATCACATTTTAAGTCCTTTATCAAACAAACAAAAAATACTAAAATCACAATTTCTGAACATGGTATACACCCAAAATTTCAGCATTCAGTGTCAGTTACAGTGATACACATTTAGCACACAGCCTTTGCTTGCAACTGTCAACTTTAAAGTCTGAACAGAAAAAAAATGCACAAGTTGAACAATACTTTTAGCATGAATCATAGTGGGTGACTATAACAGTAATGTAAATAATTATTTTTAAAACTAAGGATGGAAAAATAGATACTGCACTGACAAAGACTTGTGAGCAGTGAGATAAACCCATGGCTACACAAAAGCAGCTTACTACCTATAAAACTGGAATAGATCAAAAGATTAAGAAAAGAACAAAGCATTTTAATCATCTCCAGAATTTCTTCTAGATCTCCAGAATGTCCTCTGCTAAAGACACAGAACACCTTACAAATTATAAAATTCTTAAAATATGTAAAGCAGTGAAGAATCCTTTGTAAGTTCTTTCAATGGTACTTTATACAGATATTTCCTTATTTTCAACTTTCAATTATTTACACCCCCTTAGGACCTCCTGAAGAATAAACTAGCAGCAGAATTTTGTTTCAAGAATTCAGAGACTATATTCAAGGTACATTCAACCTCCTCTGACAAAGACTGAAATTTTAAAGTCTATCACTGTAAGACATAAATGTTCTCCAGATAGTAATTCTTTTTTGCAGATCTTTTCTGAATCAACTTGAAACTCCTGTACTTTTTATTTCTGCAGACACCAATACTTAATATTGTATTCTAGCAACGCTACACACCAAGACAATCATAACTACTTAGGTTTATTTGGTGCTTTCCTCTCCCAGCAATACTGTTACATTTTCCAATTGACACAAACTGTACTGCATTTTGTTAAAATGTAGAATACCCTGGTGTTGCATTAAAGACTGTCATTCTGTTTCTCCTGAAGATCTGGTTTTATGGTACAACAGGATGCCTAATAAGTTAGCTTAATGTAGGTAAAGAAAGCTATGCAACTACCATGGTACACTAAAAAGGAGTTTGGCATCTATCTGCATTCCACATTTGTCAGTAAACACAGTATTCCTGCCAAATGGGATACCAGAGTTCAGTTTCTGAATATGGCCTTATATTATCAAAACGTACATCACAGAGGACCGCTGGGACAAACTGTGTGTCACAGACAAGCCAAATTTATTAAATGGCTTGGCTTACAGAGAATAAGCTGAAGGGGACATTGTTCGCGCTACAAGATATTTTAAATGCAGTAATTATCTCTGACACTTTTTGAACATAGTATTAAAATAAAGTCAGATTAAAGTCTTACTATTCGTCTTTCTCCTACTGTTGAAATACAGGAACCTACTCTGTAATTAATTTCCTACATTTCAGCTGAGGACAGAACTAAATTTCTGTTTTGAAAAGTTAAAAGAATCAGCAGCAAATAAGGAAGCAAATAAAACATTAATTTATGTTGAATTTAAGATCAGATTAAAATTAGCACTACAATTTCTAACTCTAACACTTGTAAAAATATTTTCTTTTTTTTTTTTTTTTAAACATGAATCAATATCACACACTTTTTCCAAATTTAAGTAATATTTCTTCTCCTCTAACATTTCCCAAGTAGGAATAAAACCAATTTAGGTATTGAGATCTGCTGGGTGAAAAAGTATAGGGAAAGCACCACCATCACTACTGCTAATTTATTTTCAATCAGCAGAAAGCAATATTGAAGCTATTTACTACAGGAGCTGATCAAAAGAACTGGAAGTTGGGATAAAACATTTCCTCTTTTTCACAACTCCAGTTGTTGTCAGAGCGTAGGAAAATGCAAGTCTTAATTGCACCTTGCAAGTCATGACAGTAGGGGCTCCAAAATGATGATGCATCTGATGTTAGTGGTCATTTTTACAACCCTTCTAAACAAAGTTCAGAGCCTAAATCCTGGCAGAAGTCTTCAAATTATTCCCTCTTCTGACTACCTTTTGAGAAGTAATAGGACAGGTTTTTTGCTAGTGAATGTGAAAAAGGTTAATATTCAGAATATTTTCCATGATATACTGGCTACAGAGTGACTGCTAACTTTATGAGACCTAAAAAGATAACATTCTGACACTGTAAGTTACAGGGAAAAGTAATTCATAATTTAGGTAACTGGTTTTGTACATTGTGGTAAACAAATCTCATTAAGTGAAAGAAACAATAATATGATTCTTGCACAAAAACAGATTTGCTTGCAAGCATTCTTAACTTACTAAGTAGCAAGAGACAGTTCTTTTGATTATGAAGGCGTTTTGTCACATCTCCTGATGTCAGTGATGTATAGGGACAGTTCATTTCAGCCAGCAACCCACTCATTTCGAGCTGAAATTCTTCTGCTTCGTTTGGACCTTAGAAGGAAAAGAATAATAATTTGTTCACAGCTAATTAAATATACATTTCTGGCTATGATTAGAGTGAATTAGCTATTTTTAAAAAACATAAATGACGCTTTGCTCCAATAGCTATTCAACACTAAAACCCTGCTTTTAATGGAAGCCAAATGCATTCTTTGGATTTCTCAAAGACCCAGCACAACCTATTTGGAGCCATGATAGTCCTCATTATTGTAAAATTATGTCACTGACAGCTTTTCCCAGCTACAACAGACAGCCACTGGCAACTTCTACAATGAAAAGTGACATTAAAAACACCACAAATTTTACAGGGGTATTTTAAGTATCAGCTAACTGTTCTCACTACAAATATATTCAACAGTTCTGAAAGAGCTGTTGAGCTAATATGGTTTATGAGCTCTCATGTTTCTACTACTCCTCCCTGTAAGCTCACTTTCATGAATCAATCTTACTTCATACCAATACCCTTTAAAAATAATTAAGTCATGTAAACCAAAGCTTAGGTTGATATTTGTGTTACTTATAAATTCAAGTCACACAAAACAAGTGTAGGACTTCATGGTACCACAGATAAAATGTTTCCATCCCTGTGTTTAGACAATTTGCAATACGTTTTAGAATACTTCTGGATTGTATTTTTACACAAAACATACAGCAGAAACCTTATACTACTAGAAGAGGTGCGACGCTGTATTGTTACAAAGAAAGGGAGTCAATAACAAAGAAGAAAGGATGGACATGTCAAAAACAGAGAGAAAGTGGAAAAAAACAGTTGTTGAGGTGAAAGGCAGCAATCTTTGGTCACTGAGTAGACTGCAAGTTAAGCTCATAAAAGCATTATGAGTTAATATATTAGATACTCAAGAGTACAAGCTATCATACCAATTTAACAATTTAATCTGTAGAATATCATGACTAGTTGACCAAAAATAACATTTTTGGAAAACTAAGGTTTGCTTTCTCCACCAAAACAATGAACAAAAACATTTTCAGGCTCCTTCTCAGAGTGTTTCAAAAAAAGGGAAAAATACATAGTAAGCACAGAGTTAAGGTAACAGAAAATAAAAAGAAAATATAGTTACTGTAGTCACAAGAAGGTTTCCTTGAACAGTATGCATTTCGTCTATCGCAATTACAAGCAGAAGTATTGAAATAATAGTATTCTCATAATATAATTAAAAAAACCCAAACCCCTAATGTTTCCTTAAATTCATTCAAGAACTTTTAATCGTTCAACCATAGTTTTTTTAAAGAAAAAAAACTCATTTTAGAAGAAAGACTATTTGATCCTCACTATTATTTCAACCTCTACTGGCTGTTCATTAGGCAAGTTTGATGTGGAAAATATCCAAAATCTGACAGCGTGCAGACAATACTCCCGGGCACAACAGATTTAGCAATTGTCAGCCCAAATCCTTATGGCATGCAAGAACACACATTAAGTGCACATTTGTGTGACAGTTATGGCTACTTACTGTTAGTTGCCTGCACATTTTCCTCTAGTTTACAGAACAGCCGTAACTCAGATACCAACCAAGCACAGAGTTTGGTGAATTCAGGGGAACTGGCTCCACGAGAGACTGCCTGAGCCAGCGCTCCATCATCTAACAATGGACCTTTGTAACTGACAAGTAAAACAAAAGCACAGTTTATTAAACTTTGCAATGACTGATGTCCTGTGATAGATTTATGTTAAGCTGCATACATATTGAGAGCTGTGCCCCCATTGCATCTGCAGTGTTGAACATCTAAACTGATAAGATTCTTGCACTGAACTGTAAGAAAAAGCATATTGAAAACATCTGAGTAAACCCAGCATTTCCACGCACGTTAGCTTATTGTCAAAGAGACTGCATCACAAAATACCATTATCACCAAGGTTTAATCCTGGAGAACGTTACCATACAGAGCCATAACTTCTCTGCCTCTCTCTCTTGAAGATGTTACTTACAATATACTTATCTAGGGCAAGTGCAGTTTCAAAGTATCATTCCTGAGCAGGGCTTTACAGTATGTTAAATAATTACTGCTGAAAAAGGGCACTCTCGTCTCCTATCAGGTATTAAAGTGTTGCCATGAAAAACAAAGCCTTTGATACAAATGTTGCAAAAGTGATCTGCAAAACAATATCCTCTTTTGAAAAATTACCTTCTTAAACAGGCACAAGAAAAATAAATAAAATTAGTTAACTGCATGAACAAAATAAGCCAAAATCATGCCTAGTGTAAGAAAGAACGAGTCTACAGATAAGGTCTTGGAAGACATCATTTTCAGGACACCTGTGTACTACTGATACTCTGTCAGGAAGAAGAGGAAGAGCAGGGAGAAGACTGCCTTATTAACCAGATAGAAGCAAAAAGTCAGAGCTTACCAGGGTATTTAAGAAAAAAAAATGCACAGTATTACTTTGATATACCGCACTCAGAACAGAAGGATATCAGAAAGAGTGAGCATAATCAACTGGAACCCATCTTTTCAACTTCCAGGTAAAGTCACTCATATGTCACAGCAACCCAGTGATTCCGGTCAACTCTTGGCAAACCTCAGAAGTAAAAAAAAAAAAATTTCTCAAAGACCAAATTAAAATGCTACTCTTCACACTTTGTTCTTGTGCTTAATGTCACATGTAAAGGATTTGGTCCTCACTGTTAACAGCCTGTTACTTCATCCAACCAAAATGAAGATGCCACAATCAAAAATAACTTCTACCTCACAGAGCAGCTTGATTAGTGACACAGAATTAATCTACCAGCAGCTGGTGGGAAGCTGTAATCTGATGTATTACAGCCCTGCTACATTAATACAGCAGGTTGGACAATTCCAACAGGCTAACTAGAGCAAGTCTAAGTCCTGTCCCACAGATGTTTCAGACCTACCCATGTATAGGAACATCTGGGACTCAGAACAGAAACATCCAGTTACAGATCAAAGCAGAAGGAAAGCGATGACAAGCCTTTTGCTTTGGCAGGATCTGGATTCAAGTCACTGGTCACGTCAGAGGCCCCTTTTCTAGAATAATTCTTTGACAGATAGGACATCTTGACTGTGTTACCTCTGACAATTATGGCTTCAGCTATTTGGCCCATAATCCAACTTACAGATTCTTGACTGCAAGCAACTTTTTCCTTCCACTCCTGGCAATGGTACATGTTCTACATGGCTACAGTCCTCTTTTGGTAACATTACGTTGAACAGTTTGTTTGCTTTTTCAATAGTTCAACAAACTGACTTACAAAGCAACAGGCCACTGTTTGAGCACCTTGAGCACAAATCCAAAAAGAAACAACTCCTTGATATGCAATACTATTAAAAAAAAACAAAAAAACAAACAAACAAAAAAAACCCATCAAGTAATATATTAGAAACGTCTTCTGGTTAGAAAAAATAAGTTGAACTGTGAAGGATCATGGAGTTACTGCCAAAGCTTAAAACCTCAAACACTCCAGTATTTCCAGACACAAGAAAACAGAAGTTATTCAGTCACATGCAATAGTTTTCCCCGTTGTTACCAATACTGTTGAAGTCCCATGCCTTTCGCCCTCCAAATTTTCTTTTCAATCACTGCTGCTAATCTCTGTTGACAAGGCATTTTTTAATCTGCTTTCATTGTTCATTTTAATTATTTATGTCAAAAATTGATAGCAACACTTTCTATGATTACACAGGTGAGGAACACAAATCACAACTCCTTCAAGCCAATAATATCCTTTTAAACACATGCCAGAAAAAAAAGAAGTCGATCACAGCATGTGCGTCATGGCAGAGACCTTTTCACATTTCAGTCAGAGAAATACCTGCCAAAACAGAAGCCTATCTGTCAAGCTTTGGAACTATCATCACCAACTTAGCCTGGAAATACAATCCTTGTTGGAGCATAATGACTCTAGTCACAAAGTGATTTATGGGAATGTGGCCAATGTGAGTAAATACAGCTGTTTGCATAGAACCAGCAGCAATGAAATTGTAACTGCCTCTTGCCTGAACTCTCAACAGTTTACAGACATGCAAGCTTACAGTAGGGCACGTTCTCCTTGCTCTCCTTTTCACATTTATAACCTTTACTGACTCTGACAGAGCAACAGCTTTAAAGAACAGAAGTTTCCTGTGCTATATCATATTAAAAAAGAAAGTAAAGGAAAAAAAACACAGTGTAATCTCGATTTTTTTTTTTTTGCTCTCTATTGTTTTTCACTAGATATGAAGCCTAAAATTTTTCCTCTCCCATGACTTCTCTTAGAAGCTCTCTTCCTCCCTTCCCCACCCCCAGCCAGGGCCGCTCCGTTGAACAGCGGGGTTACCCATGAGATGGCACACCAGGAGATCTGCACGCAGGAAGAGGTAAAACGCTGGCAAATGCCGTACAGCTAAAAAAACTGTCACTGTGGCCCGGTGCTTTTCTCAAGCCCAACCAGCACCAACACCGGCCCCGCTACGGGGGCGGCACCTCAGCGCCGACTAAAAGACACGGCTCCAGGCGCTGCCCCGGGCCACGGCCCTGCGGGGCGGCCCCGGCTCCGCCTGCCTGGTCCGGACAACGGCGCTCCGCACGCCAGGAGCCCACACCGGGGCCGCTCTCCTGCTCCTGGCCCGCACCGGCCGCTCGGGGACGCCACGGCCAGGTCAAGGCCGCCAAGCCACCCCCCCCCAAACCCCGCCAGCGCCGGCCCCGGGACAGGGGCGTCGCTGGGCCGTGGGCACCTACCCCAGATCCTCCAGAGACTCCAGCACGTCGCTCTCCAGCAGCTCGAACTCCATCCTGCGGCGGGGCACGGGGGGGGAAACCTGCGCGACAGCGGGACTCAGCGCCCTCGGTACCCGCAGCCCCTCTTCCCTGC
>WHYT01015852.1:435757-446520 GCA_009806455.1 Tetrax tetrax
GGAGCCCCCCGCCCGTCCCCCCACCGTCCGCGGCCACCCTACGTACGCTGCTCGCACGCTGCTGCGCCGCCGACTGCCGGGTTGGCATGTCAGGGTGGGGAGGGAGGAGGGAGCAGGTCCCCGGCCGGACCCTCACCCCGCTTCTCTCGGGCCTCTCCGCCGCTTTGCCTGATCGCCCCGGCCTCCTTCCGCGGCGGTCTTCGCCTATCCGTCGAGACGGACAGCGTTGCTAAACGCAACGCGGGTGCGAGACGGACGCCGAGGTGTTTCTGTGGGAAGGGAGCCCGAGGCGAGCCGAGGATTCCACGTTTCTGTTCAGGCAGCGCGTAGGACAGGCCCAGACGACGGGACGCACCGCCCGCCGCGGAACCCACGCTGGAATGTGCTGTGGCGAGCGGCGCCGCGGAGACAGGCGGAGGGGGACGGGGCGGCCGAAGGGTCAAACTGCGCCAGGGAGCGAGAGCCTCCCCACCCAGGAGGACCCCGCGGCACCACCAGGACCACAATTCCCAGCATGCCGTGTGCCCCACCCCCCTCCGCGGCCGCCGTAGGGCCGCCTCCCGCCTGTCCCTTTGGGCTGTGCTTGAGGGCGAGTGGAAATAAAAGTGAAAAGAGGAAATCGCCGCTTCCGCCGGTCTCGTTTCTCCCTAGGCCGGTTTGGGTGGGGGATGGCCTGTCCCTGCCCAGGCGGCTGGGAGGCGGCGGGGGCCTGCGCCCCGTATCCCGCGGCCGGGGCCCTGGCGGCGCTGGGGGCAGTGCCCTCCTGGGGATGTGGCAGCGCTGGAAATACCAGAGTCTACGCGGTGCAACTCCTGAAGGCACCTTTAAAAAAATATTTTAAACTTCAGGGGCGGGGGATGGTGTAACACCGTTCACTTCTTTCCGTTTCTCCATCACCAGCATCTTCAGGAAGGAAGGCCTTGCATGTGGATAAAAATGCATCATAAATAATGGAAAACTCAATTACCAGGGATAATTTTGCTTGTGCTGTCTAGTTCTCTTAGGCAGCACTGCCGTATTGCATGGGATGCAGCAGTCCCGCAGAAAGCACGTCAGTACTAAAAAGGATGCATGGATAAGAGAGCAGAGTATGTCGTAACGGCTAGGCCATGCCAGAGAAAGCCAAAAGTGCTTGTGCCAAAAATAATCCCAGCCCGTCACCAGCAGTGAGCTCATGTGCCAGCAGAGGAGTTCTGGCTGCCCATACTTCATGACATTCCAGAGGAGGGCCATGAAGATGATCAGAGGGCTGGAGCACCTCTCCTGTGAGGACAGGCTGAGAGAGTTGGGGCTGTTCAGTCTGGAGAAGAGGAGGCTCCAGGGAGACCTTGTAGTGGTCTTCCAGTACCTGAAGGGGGCCTACAGGAAAGATGGGGAGAGACTGTTCAGTAGGGCCTGTTGTGATAGGACAAGGGATAATGGTTTTAAAATAGAGGGAGGTAGATTTAGATTGGATATTAGGAAAAAAATTTTTACACTGAGAGTTGTAGAACATTGGCACAGGCTGCCCAGGGAGGTGGCAGATGCCCCATTCCTGGAAACGTTCAAGGCCAGGCTGGATGAGGCTCTGAGCAACCTGATCTAGTCAGGGATGTCCCTGCTCCTTGCAGGGGGGTTGGACTAGATGACCTTTAAAGGTCCCTTCCAAACCTAACCATTCTATGATTCTATAAAGAAGAAAAGCTGTGATCAAACAAGGAGCAATCTTGTAGCCTCAAGAGAGGTAGGAAGACAAAGAAACAGAAACAAAGGGCTAGAAAGAAGTAATTCTTCACTAACAGATGGCTCAGTCATTGGTTCTGCCAGTAAAGACAGGTCAATCTATAAATTTGAGGGAAAATCAGCTCCTAAAGACTAAAAGCTTAATGTGAAAGTAACAGTATGGGCATTTCTGTTTCTTTGTGTATTTGTTGTAGAGTGGCTGGTAAAGGGTAGCTGTAGGCTATTTCATTTAAAAAAAAAAAAAACAAACCAAAACAACAACAACAAAAAAACCAAAACACAACAGATCAAGGCTCCTGGCAAGCTGCCTTATCTCTCTGCTGGACTGAACTTGGCTGTAAGAATTTCCAGCTTTGACTGCAGTCCATTCACTTTGGATTTACTCAGAGCGTCTCAGGTGTTCTGTCTGGGAGAGCCTTGCCTGGGTGGGTATTCTAAGCTGGAGGTTTGGGGAGATTGATTTTTTCCTTGCAAATTTAACACTGTAGCTGAAGGCTTGTGATGCTTTTTTTAATGTAATTGTTATGTTCAGCTTGCTTGTACAGCAGGAAGTGTACAAAGCAGGCCAGTACGTCCATAGTCTGCCCCTGCTCCTCAGTTGCTGCTCCTGCTGGGCAGGGTGTAATATTTAGCCATTATTTCTGAACTTTTTTTTTTGTCCTTTTTTTTTTTCCCATCTGCGTTTTGGTTATTTCTCTCTTTGATTCAGTCATGGCAATACTGCAGGGCAGGGACAAGATGGAAGGCATCTTCTCCAGTCTGTATCGCTCAGTTCCACAACTGCCTTATTTTCCTTTCTGTGCTGTGGGAATCAGCAGTTTCTTGAAAGCCATATGGATCTTGTGGTTGGGGAGAACAGTCAGAGGTGTGATGCTAACCCGGCGCAGGCAGCTAAAACTTCCCCTGAGGACAGGGAAGAGAGCGTTCTTTGTCATTCTATGTCTTGGAAGTTGTGATTTTTTTTTTTTTTTTTTCCTGTAGCTACACAGAGAGTTTTTAATCATCCAAATTTTGGAGGCATGAGAGGTGTGAAGGGCAACTGCACAACTTCCTCGCCCCTCTAGAAGAAATTCACTTGGACACTGTTCAGTCAGTTTTTATTTTGCATACTACTGCTTCTCAAACAAACTAATCTTGTTTACGGTCACACAGCAAGATCCATGACTTTGCAGAAGTTATTTCTGGGAGGAGCAGCCACTCAGGCTGTCAGCTGATACCAGGGCTGTAACTGGGGTAGCCCATGATTTCCATGGGCTACCAAATGCTCTGCAGAAGCTTTTCCAAGCTGCAGAACTGAGCTCAGCCCTCCTTGTGTTTGTTCTCTCCCTGGTTGGGCTTGTTACAGATCCTTCCCTCCTCACCCTCACTCGCAGGTAGCTGTAGCTCTGGGAGGCCACGTGGTCCTCAGGCAGCTTGACTGCAGCATCCTGGCTGTAGCCATGCATGACTCCCTACGCTGTGCCAGCACTGGAAAAGCCATGTAACATCAATTTCCCTTACAGGAAGAACCAAACCAGCCCAGGTTGCTGCTATCCTGTTCACTGGACCCCTGTAAACTTCTTCCAGCCCCCTCAGTCCTGGAGGGATATGGATGTGTATGGTGGGTGTTGATCAGGTGCTCTCAGCCTGTGAGGTACAGGTTAAGGAAGCTGGCAGCCTTTGCATGGCCTGAGGTTGCACAACAGCAAGAAATATTCATCCTGAGAGGGGTGAGGTGCTCCACTGCTCTGATGGCAGTTGTCATTTAACAAAGACAATTGGCTTCCTGTGTATTTGCCTTTTGTGATTGATTGGTTTTGGTGTCTACGATGATGTGAGCTCTGACTGACGATAAAGGACTTTCTCCTGAGTGAATTCTGTCATGTCTAATAAAGCGTGAACTGATGTTGCAGCCTCTCCTTCAGCTGTGCATCAAAACAATCTGCCACCAGTGTGGAGGAGGCTTGTTAGACTTGCCTGGAATGGGTGACTGAGTTTGAAGATACACACCATGATGGTGTAAACCTCACTTCCATAGGAAACCTGACCAGAGATGACAACCCTAAGGAGGGCATTATTTCATTACAGTCAAATTATTTTCACAGTATTTACAACACCCCAGATCTTGCCTGTTTGCTCTGTGGTTATTAAAAATCCCCATCACAGAGGCATCCTGAAATCTGCACTCGTGCAACAGCATGAAACAAACAGAGTGTTACAAGGTGCAGAATATGCATGTTAAAGTGCTGCTGATCACTTTTGTATCAAAGAGGATGCTTTAGCTTTTCTGGAGTGCCCAGATGCAGCAGAATCCAGCCACTGCATTGCAGATAAAATCCCAGTGGCTGCCAGCCATACAGCTGTATGTTAGAGTTGTCTAGGAGCACCAGTTCTGGCTCAGAATACACTCTAGTTACCCGAGTAGCCTGTTGATTAACTAAAAGCTATTAACTAAAAGCAGATACCACGGGAAGATCAGGACAAGCACATAGGACACTTCCCCTAACAGTCTTCCAGCCTCCGACTGCTTTCAGCTCTGTGGCCTTTCTTCAGTCCTTACTGCTGTCCCATCAGGTTCTGCCTGAGGGCAGATCAGAGATGGGAGGGCACCAGGGCCAGCTACTGGGTGGACAGCCTAAGGCCAGCTACTGAAGGGATCCATAATTTGCAGGTGTCTGTGTTTGTGGGTACAAGGGGGTTTGAGTACCAGCAAGCTGAGTAGGGCAGTGAGCCTCAGAGGCTTGTATGACCAGGTGTCTGCAGCTGGAGAGAACAAGGATCTGGGGCCAGCTACTGGATAAATGAGTACCTAGGGCCTGTTACTGGAGGGACCCATGTTGTGTGTACATCTCTATGTTCCACCAAGGACCTTCATTCCAGAGAGAAGAGCAGGATGATGCTGTTTGTCCTGTTTCTATTTGCACAAGTGCTGTTTTCTGGTTTTATCTGTGTGGCTGGCCATGTGTATACACAGACACGCTTGAGTGCCTACCAGGAATACACACTCAGCCTTGCTACTGGCTGGACCATATACAGAGCTACAGGCAGCTTCACCTGTCAGGCTACTAGGTTTAGCAACTCCAAACAACGCTTCTCTCCCACTGCAGGCAGGAGTTAATTTTTACTAAAGAACTAGGTTAAAATTCAGCCTTTGTGTGGCAGTCAATTTTTTTTTTACTAGCTGTACGTACTAGCTATACATACTAGCTATTAGCTACTAGCTATACGTACTAGCTACTACACTCTCTACATCAGCAACCGGCTGGAGTGCGTGGAGCTCCACCTGAGGATGGAGGAGGAGCTGACAGAGAGTTTATGTGTCAAGATTAGAGGATGGGGATGGACAGGGGACGTTACGGTGGGGGTCTGTTACAGGCCACCTGGCCAGGAGGAGAGAGCAGACGAGGCGCTCTATAGCCAGATAGGAGCAGCCTCACAGTCACAAGCCCTGGTCCTCATGGGGGACTTCAACCACCCTGACATCTGCTGGAGTGACAATACGGCAGGGCACAGGCAGTCCAGGAGGTTCCTGGAACGCGTGGACGACAACTTCCTCCTGCAGGCAATAGAGGAGCCGACAAGGAGGGGTGCGATGCTGGACCTTGTGCTCACCAACAGGGAGGGACTGGTGGGGGATGTGAAACTGAAGGACAGCCTTGGCTGCAGTGACCACGACACGGTGGAGTTCAAGATCCACAGGGCAGCGAGGAAACTGCACAGCAAGCTCTCTGCCCTAGATTTCAGGAAGGCGGACTTCAGTCTCTTCAGGGACCTCATGGGCAAAGTGCCATGGGAGGCGGCCCTGGAGGGAAGAGGGGCCCAGGAAAGTTGGTCCATATTTAAGGAGCACCTCCTCCAAGCTCAGCAGAAGTGCATCCCGATGAAGAAGAAGTCGGGTGAAAAGGCCAGGAGGCCAGCGTGGATGAGCAAGGAGCTCCTGGACCAACTGAAAGTGAAGAAGAAAGCCTATAGAGGGTGGAAGCAGAGGCAGGTAGCCTGGGAGGACTACCGAGTGGCTGTGCGAGCGGCTAGGGATAGGGTGAGGAAGGCTAAAGCCCTGATGGAATTGAATCTGGCCAGGGATATAAAAAGCAACAAGAAAAGCTTCTATAGGTATGTAGGGGACAAAAGAAACTCCAAGGAGGCTCCGGGGAGACCTGATAGAGGTCTTCCAGTACCTGAAGGGGGCCTACAAGAAAGATGGGGAGAGGCTGTTCAGTAGGGCCTGTTGTGATAGGACGAGGGGTAATGGTTTTAAATTAGAGGAAGGTAGATTTAGATTAGATATTAGGAATTTTTTTTTTACAATGCGAGTTGTAGAACACTGGAACAGGCTGCCCAGGGAGGTGGTTGATGCCCCATCCTTGGACACGTTCATGGTCAGGTTGGATGAGGCTCTGAGCAACCTGATCGGGTCAGGGATGTCCCTGCTCCTTGCAGGGGGGTTGGACTAGATGACCTTTGAAGGTCCCTTCCAACTCTAACCATTCTATGATTCTATACCAGCAGAACTACGTGCTTATTTTATTTTTCTAGAGTAGCTGGATCTCTGCTATTCTGCTGCTTTGGTGACTGAAGAAAGGGATGAAAGTACAGACAATCTCTTCTAGACAGGGTGTTTGAATCCATCCTTGGATTACGCGTCTATTAGCCAAAGGATGTCTGTGGTACAGTAATTAGTTTACCAATCAGCCTCTGCAGTTGCAAATTAAGGAAGGAGAAAGTTGATCTATAACACAACAGCAATATGAGAGCTGACAATTCAGCACTTAAGATTATACAGATGGGCAAGACTTACCAGGCACTGCTGCTAGGAAACACATTAGCACTGTGGGGAAAATAAATATTTCTAAGCGCCCTCCTTCCCTGAGCAGCAGTAACGAACTAGTTTGTTGGGGTTTTTTTAATCACAAATATAAAGCAGGATGAGCCTACCTACACACTATAAAACAACATCTTATACATTATTTTCTAGAACAATCAACAGCTATGATAAACGTATGCAAAAAAGCAGGCTGTCTGTTGTTTGTCTTTATTTTTTTCCATGCTTGGTAGCTGCTGTCAAGACATTTTTGTTGCAGCACCATCTCCCTCAAGTGAAATAATTGTGATAAGAGTTTAAAAGGGAATTTTGTGAACATATGACAAAAAAGTTTACATGAATAATTTAACATGGTAGCTAAGTTTAAAAATAGCTTGAAGATTCCAGATTAAGTATTGAGACAGGAATTTTAAAAAGCCTTTTTCCCTACTTTAAGCAGCTCTTCCAAGAGATACAGAAACTATGGTACTGTAGGGCCTTCAAGGCCCTATGAATCAAGAAGCTTTAGAATCTAGCGCCCTCTCCTGCCACTATTAATACCCTGAAGTAGCCTTAACTGTTTTAATCCTCTTTGGACAATAATTATTAAACAAACAGCACTCAGGATCCAGTCTTATTTCATAAAAGTTTAATGTTTGTTTTTAAAACAATACTGTTTAATCAAGAGAGAAGAAGCACCCACATATACACAGTCTTCTTGGATGCTGGCAAAAGAACTTAGATTACAGACATACCCATCAACAGCATGTTTAACCACTAAGAATATAGAAAAAGCCTCACTGATTAATCACATTAATAATAATGAAAAGAATGTGCCCTCAGACCAAAGAGAAGAGAAAGATATTCCATTCCAGTCATGCAAATCTGCACCCACCTTCTCAGAATAGGATTCCAGGAGTCCATCAGTTCCAGATAACATTTTCTTAGCTCCTGTGGAAATTAACCAGAAGCCAGCAAAGAGAATAGGCTTGTTACAGCAAAATCAATACTCATCCAAAAATCCTGCTTGCTGAGTATCTGGTACATTTGGCTGTTACACTCCCAAATCTGAGGCCCTTGTAATTGTTTTCCCCTCTGCATCAAAAGCTTTCAATACCAAAAGCTTTTGCTGTAGTCTGGAAGAAATCTGGCAAGCTTAATACAGAATGAAAAGAGCTGTAGTTGAACATACTGTGAATGTTGGCAGTGCATAGAAGAGGAGATTCATAAGAACTACGATAACTAAAAGTTATGTATTCAATGCGTTGGTCTAGGATGCTACCTTATAAAGCACAGGGTTTCATCTTACAAACCTGAAATAAACTTTCAACCTATAAGCTTTCTTGGGTTCTGAAACACGAATTCAAATCTCAGAGGAATAATTACAAGTCATTTAGTATCTTGGATGATCTCTCTTCTGTAGACATTGTAGCCAGCTTGAAGCAGGCTGTCCACACCTGTATCTTATATCAAATGCCAGACAGATCAAATGTGAATTATAAAATACTGTAGTAAATGCAGATGTGGAATTTTTTTTTCCCCC
Source organism: Tetrax tetrax (assembly GCA_009806455.1). Lineage (NCBI taxonomy): Eukaryota > Metazoa > Chordata > Aves > Otidiformes > Otididae > Tetrax > Tetrax tetrax. The sequence continues at coordinate 443,803 of WHYT01015852.1, forward strand.
AGCCAAACTAAATCATTTGCATGAATTCATTGCACTGACTGCATGAAATATATCTGCAAATTACTTTGGTAATCTTATCTTGGATTATATGGCTAGAGAAACGATCAAGATATACTGGTTTGGAACCTCTCTCACACACTTGTTAAAGTGATATAATCTGTGAAACTAACTGGCAGAGGACATAAGGTTTAAAAAGTATCTACAAAGCACCATATTAAATGGGTTTAATTGCATTAAGCCTTAGTTCTTATGAGAAAAAGCAGTGACTGATACTCCTTTGCCAATGGACTTTCTTCCCCCCTACCCGCCCCCTCGGCCTAATCAAGCATTTCTAAATAGCCATCTTTCAGGTGGCTGGCATAGTTACAGGAGTCCTTCTCTCATCTAATTATTTGATATTTACCTCTAATATCTGGGTTTTTTTTCTATCTGGCAGGAGATGAATACAGCCTACTGAGAGTACTGATGTAAAGACCATCCCTACCATTTCTTTACCAGATAGCTGTTACAGGGCTTTTAATCTTTTTCACAGCTACCATCACTGCTGAAGTGTTATTTTATTTCTACATGCATGTAAAGTTTGTGAACAAATTAGACAGGGTGGTATCCCAAGTGACTGGTACTAATTTCAGTGGTGCTTAGGTTCTGGCTAAAGCTCCCCCACAAAAGCAGTTTCTTGAAGAAAAAATACATTTGATTAAGAATTGCAAACATTACCTTGTGTGTGTGCTTTCCTGTCTGTAAACTGAAGATTCTTCAGCCAGCCTTCTGGAAAAGGGAACGCTGTTTCCCTCACAGCAGCTCTGATACAGGTTTTATTTCCTGCAGGTATTCAACTGTTCTCCACCACCCACCCAAGCAATTCTAATGACTCAGCTCTCTGCATCCCCAGCTGCTGTACAGCTTCATGGGAATCATTGCAGCAGCTTGACTTGTTTTACCAGAGCCTAGAACTGCTATCATACGATAATCAGCCTTCTCACTGCAAGCAACAAGATAGCCTAAAAAGAAGTGGAGGTGGGATCGCAAAACTAAACCCAGAAACTAACACTAAATATGGAGCCTCAGTTTTCTGCTCTAAGGCAGAATGTAACAGTCTGCAGCTGTGTTATTTTGCTCAAGTTGATTATAGTCAGGAATATATCCACAATGTCTGAAAATAGCTAACAGAAAGGATTGTCTAGCAACTATACCTTGCACCTCTTTCTCCTTCATGCTAGATAGAGGCAGAGGGGTCAAGTAAAATCATTTTTGTGGCTGCTCTATACTCCCACAGTGGTGGCATGTAGGCTGTTTGCACTTACTCTATGCAGCAAGCACAACAGGACCGAATTTTGTCTCAGGGAATGATTTTGCTCCCTTTACCTTTCTGTAATGCTCTGAGACTAATAAACCTACAGTGTCACATCAAGTGCCACATGAAAACCTGTCTCATGATTTTCTCTTGCCCTTTGCACTAAAGAAATATAGGTTTATCATGCTTTGGGATGCACTAGTTTGGAGAATGGCTGTGGGTTTGGCTTTTTTTACAGAGACTTCTGCTATCATCACTTGCTATTTCTGAAAACTGGAGTTTACCAGGCTAAAAAAATAATCTGTCTTTGCCTGCTTTCCTACTGTTTCCATGGGCAAAATTTAACATCTTTGTGCAGCTTCCCTTAGCTAAGAATTAGGCATTTATTTCCATCTTTGTCAAGAACTAAGAAATGGCAGAGACCTTATATCTTAATCTACTACTACTACTTGCACTTTTTACCACTAAGACACAAATGCATTTGGAAAAAAATAGTAACAAAATGCTGGTTGATACATTTCTTTTCTGCTCACGTGCCATTTAGAAGTCTAAAACAAAGAAACAATTCCCCCCAAAGCCTATCTGCTGCTTATTTAAAACTTAGTCAAAGACAAGATTCCACCAAGCTAGAAGCAAGGTTTACCTGCCCAAGAGACTACCCCAGGAAAAAAAGAAAAACTGTATTTTGTCTAAAACATTACTTTTGTTTTTAGAGTTTTCTGACAATTGTAAAAATTTGAAGGCTGCTTCTCCTTCCAAATGCAGCCACAGATATTAGAAGAAACTGGAAGAAGTATTAAAAAGCTACCTGGACTTAAAATAGACTGACAGAAAGCAAGCAGCTTTTCCATGGCTCTTCTTCTACTGCCTCGTAATAAAGCTTAGTTTTGCAGCAAACTTCATCTAGGAGAAAGGCCTTTTTGCCAGCCTCCATCATGGCAAACTAAAGGTTGCAGCATCAAATGAAAGCCTAGAGTTAACCCATTGTCCTCTGAATTTACTAGTTATTTGTGCCTGGTTTGAAGTAGTCTAAAGAAACATTCAAACTAGGCTTATTTCCTCCCTGTCAGTGGCTTTCTAAAAATCAGGAGAAACATATTCTCATATGCCTTATGCAGCTTTCAGAAAACTAGGTCAGGAAGGAGAGGTAATGCTGTATTGCACCGTTTAAACACACAAGTAAATCCCCTCCATTAACTCACCCCTCCTCCTGAGGATGTGGAGTCAAGAGTCCAAGGCCAGCCTAGAACTTAAGGCTTCCCAGTCAGTGCACTATGCTACAGCTCTGCCAGCACAGGGGACCAGTACAGTGGATAAATCATTTACTGCATGCCTCTGGAAACCACAGGAAAAAAAAAAAAAAAAAAAAAAAAAAGAAAAAAAGAAAAAAAAAAAAAAAAAAAAAAACAAAACAAAAAATAATA